>LBNU01005904.1:114766-139070 GCA_014162995.1 Artemisia annua | reverse complement strand
AAAAAAGGCATACTTACTTGAAAAACTTATGAATTCACTTGCAAACTTGAAAAGTTTACTGAAACAATTCTTCTTTAGTCATATTTACTTTTTGTTGTACCAAACACGATCAAGCATAACGACATATGTTTCTTTTATACTTCATACTAGGAAATGCAAAATGTTGTTCTACAGACAGCCCACGAAGTTCGGTATTGATCTTTTATCGACTTTAATTTTTTGTGAATATGGCTACCTTTTTTTTGGAACGGCAATTTATTTAAAAGAAAACTAGCAAGGTGCTAGAGTTAAAGAGATACAAGATAAGGGTTTTTAGCCAATCGTTCCAACTAAACGAGGCTTTACATCGATACTTGCACCAATAAAATGATCTAGAAACAATGTCATCAAAAATTGTTTCCTTCAAGGGTTTTGTATGCTCAAAAAGAAGATTATTCCGGAATGCCCAAACGTGCCACCACATAACATAGAAAATGCCCTCGAGGATAAGTTTGTGTTTCAACTGAAGACGTAATGATAGAAGCCACTCACACCAAGCATCATAGGAGGTACCTTCAGCTTGCGGGATATCCCACCATTGCGAGATCATACGAGAAAGATTAGAAGCCAGATTGCACATGAAAAACAAATGGTTGGAGGATTCCACTCCATTATCACAAATGGGGCAAATGATGGATTCGATCATAATACCTCGGCGAGAAAAGTTAAGACGCGTTGGAAGGCCTTCAAGCTTCACTTTCCAAGCAAGGATATTAACCTTAATGAGGACTGATTTGATCCAACGAGTCTTAAAGGAAACCTTAGAATTTTTTTTTTACCATCAATCACTTTTCAAATAGAGGCCACCGAAAATTCCCCTGACCCTTCTAAAGACCAAGCCCATCTATCAGAGATCGGACGTAAATTGACATCAGAAACCAATATAGATAGCTCGTTAAGTTGAGCGAGTTCAACACCACTTCTAGGCTCACGACGAAACGAGTTCTTCATCCTGTCATCTGCAAGTTTGACATTAACCGTCGCATTCCTATTATTTTCGAGAATGTACAAGCGCGGATATAAGTCCCTAAGAGGCCTATCACCAATCCAATGATCGTTCCAGAAAGATGTAATGGTACCATTACCTAACTTTAAGCGCATGAAATCCATGAAATTAATACCTTGTTGATGAAGATTGTCAATTTCTTTCACAATGTGTAACCAACACGAACGATTACAAGCTGATAACTTCGATCCAATTTTCCCTTTATTCCCATGAATTGCTTTGATAATTCGAGCCCAGAAAGACGAACCTTGAGCATGAAATCTCCACACCCATTTGAGCATTAAAGCCCTATTTAAGCCTGTAGGATACTTAATAACATATAACACGTATGAACTTGTGAGTATGGATCGAATTCAAGAAGAGAAGAAAGAAAGTTAGAGAGAAGTTAGAGAGAGAAAGTAGTTGGGAACCTTGAGAGAAAACAAAAAAAAAAGAAAATAGATTAAGAGAATGAGAAGGTCCAACCCTCTCCCTTGGTGGGAGAGGGTATTTATACTTACAACATACTATTTGCCTCTACTAGGCTGTGGATCAAGCTGACAGTGGGTAAAGACCCGACCCGACTCCACAAATACTAACTAATACTAAAACTACGTATAAACTAATATGATAAATACTACGAGCTATACAATGCTTTAAAGTACTTGGGGTGACCGAATCTTCTATAGGAAAAACGTATTCCTAACAATCTCCCCCTAAGGGAGGTCACCCCAGAAATTAAATCTTGAATTCTAGCATTGAGATCTTTGTAGATGTCTTTGTAGCTCACAGTTGTTGATTCTTCATCGAAAAGAACTTTGTGCTTTCCGCATTGAACTCTAGATGACTTGCTTGATGTGTAGGATGATCTTTTGGTATTGCTTCGTGTTCATCATCCAAATAAGTAGCTTCAAGTCATCTTTGAGTAGAAGTGTCTCTATGTGATGTGGTGACTATCTTTGTGTTGTCTTGCTCACACTTTTCCGGATCATGATCTTCTGCATCAGAGTTGTGGAAGCATAGTTGGAGCCCATTCCATGATCATGATTTCTTTGAATTTAATGTTGAAGTGTGAGCATGAGGTGATGAATCGGCATCTGATCAGCAATCAGCAGCAACCGCCAACTTCTTTGTCTCTAGTGGGAGTACGCCTTTCCAACATGCCCATACATCTTTGTTGAGTGAATCTCCATGGTTGAATAGTTCTGACGGCTCCTTTTAGATGTTGGTATGAGCATGTGGAACTAGAGTGATGGTGGTGAAAAATGATAAGTTTGGTATGTTGAGCTGCATAAAACTTGGTTAGTAATAAACATACCAGCACTTACAAGTTCGGACTTCGAGATCGTCTACAGCATAGTGTGAAGAATTTCTCTAATCCTTACTAGGGCCGTTCCTAATCGTATGCCCCCGAAAGGGCTTTCACTGACATACCGAAGTACACCAACGATTAGGTGAGTCGCTGGAGATCACCCCACGACTGTAGACCTTTTGGAACACCACCACGAACACTAAGCGTAATCCACGAGAGATTACCGAAGTGACCTGCTGTCAGGGCTGTTTGATATTGACCCTGGCAGGAGTTTCCACTCAATCACTGGGAAATACATATGTATATTCCCTCATAAGTGTTCTTGGCAGATTGCTAAGATCTGCGTAGGACTCAAACTACTACACCTGGTATCCTTAATGTTGAACAACCAGTGTAGAAGTATCATATGTATCTATGAGATCTTTTGATGCATCTCGTGGCTCTAGACTCGATAAGTGCACATTGGTTATCCTATGCGGAGACTAGGGAGGGGTCTCCTGTATCAATATCAACCATTTCTAAGAGATGAGTCGATAGATTACACCGGTTCCCCGTGAGAATGAAAAAAGCTCTTTTAAGAGAACTTGAGTGGCTGGAAGGTTTAGTGCAGTGCGTCACTGGGTCCATGACGTCTTTTCTTCAATACCGATGTTACCTTAGTAACAATCAGTAGCATATGAATTGAACCCGGTTTCTGCCCTAAGGTTGAATAATTGGAGGGCTATTTCTTTTCACCCTTTCTCATTTCATTTCCTTTTAATTCTTCAACCCCTTCAGTGCTTACCGAGACTTCATTACTAGAACCTTGTTGGGTTTGTTCCAGTCCTAGCTCAATCTCAGTTGGCACTCTTCCCTTTCTCACTTTTCTCCTTTTTTCAATCATTCCTAAGGACTTCTAATCTATCTATTGGATTGTCCCTGGGAAGATTCCTCCGGTTATGGTGGATCATGGGAACACATACCTAAGCGATAGACATGATTAGGACGTTAAGGATCAACAAACCCTTCTGGTTGACTTACATATACCACTTCCTTTAAGTGACAATTAAGAAATGCAGTCTTCACATCCATTTGGTAGACAACCATATTTTGACTGGCCGCATTTGCAAGAAAGATTCTAATGGCCTCAATTCTAGCCACGGGTGCGAATGATTCTTCAAAATCTATACCCTCTTCTTGTCTGTATCCTTTGGCCACAAGTCGAGCCTTGTTTTTCAGAACTTCACCATATTCGTCAAGCTTTACTTTGAAGATCCACTTGAGAGCTATAATCATGGCACAGTCGGGAGGAGGCACTAATTCCCATACATCAAGTCGGTCAAATTCATGAATTTCATCTTGCATTACTGTGAACCAGGATGCTTTAGTCAAGGCTTCTTTAAAATCCTTCGGCTCAACTTTAGACAGTATGGAGCTGACGAAGCACCATAAGGCATCTGTGGCCAGTTGTCTACGTGTGGATACAGGGCGNAACCTTACCATCCTTATAACTCCATGCATTAAATTAAAATGATCGTTCTTTTGGTATCTTTCCACAATCGACATTAACCAAATCATTGAAAATTCTCTCAAAGTGTTTATGATTAAGAAACACATTTTGTTAACACTTTGAGAGTTTTATAACTTTTCAAATGCTCCCACTTAATATGTGCTCATAGGTTTTTGATTGAAATTTACACATGTCAGGGTGAGTTGCACTTTTGAGTTGATCCACTCTTAATAGACATATACCCTAGGGACACGTTTACGTTGCTTAGTTAAAGGGATCCATTATCAGCTTTTAGGTGATAACTAGCCCTAATAACCAACTTGAAGTTGTTAACATTCCTTAAAAAGGAAGTTAGACCCGTCAAAGTATACATCTAAGAAGAGTTTCTCGAAAACGGTACTTTCTACTTGGAGAACTCCTTTCGAATTCAAACATTTGTGTTTCGTCAATTCATGAGTCAAATCTGAGCCACGCTCAAATGGGATGCCAAAACCTTTTTATTCATTACAAACCATTTTGCTCCCCCTCAATATGTGCATTGATTCAAGTTTTAAAATTTGAAAACCTTAAAATTTTAGCACATACGGGAGAGCGTACACTATAGTCCAAGATTATCACATATTAAATCAGATTTCATATTTAAATCACATTCTCTCCCCTGATCAAAAAAATTTTAAATCTTTTGAGATTTTGTGTCCCAATTGATTTAAATGATTTAGAAGAAAAATGGGAGAAAATGTGGCAAAGTTTTATCATGTACTGATTTTTGAAACACCTTTTCACTGCTGCTGGTGCACAAAGTTTTTAAAGGTGCCAAAATTTTGAGCAAATACGCTCCCCCTCAATTAATGACCCGATTTCTATTTAAAGAATTGGAGTCATTAGGTTGAGCGGTAAGGTATTTGTAAAAATTTAAGTCTGATAGCCACCTTGTAAACCACAAAAACTCTCTTGAAGAATCATAAGAGAGAGATTTTGGGATGAAAGAAGACTTCTCTTCTTTTTCTAGAAGTGATGCACTGAAACGTACATCATTTCGAAGAAACATGGATATAAAGTAATCCATGCCCGAGTGAACATCACTCAGTGAGAGGAACAACCGTCTTTGTGGCGACGTATTTTCCCCATAGATAAGAGCGGGTTGCTATATGAAGTAATAGCAAGCCGAAGAGACACGTTTTAACCGGTTAATATAGCTTCTGCTCGAGCTTCATTTAAGGTCCCATGCTATTATACAATGACATTTCTAGGAAATTAAATGTTATCGATAAGCTGAAGACATGTCTAGGTTTAAACTATTTTTGGTATTTTTGTGTTTTTCAGATTTTTATGGTTTTTCTAGGTTTTTATATTTTTGTATTATTCTTTTTTATTTTTTATTTTTTATTTTATTTTTTTTTGGTGAAATGTACAAGGATATGTGAAGCGAATCCATTACTCGTCATTTTCCTCCTGAAGACTTTTGAGTGACTGAGGAGAGATACTCTTCATTCCAAGACGCGGGAGAATGAATTGAAATCGTTCTCTGGGAAGTGCCTTAGTGAAGATGTCAGCCAGCTGAAATTCTGTCCTTACAAAGTAAAGTTCCACAATCCCTTTTTCCACTTGTTCCCTGATGAAATGATGTCGAATATCAATGTACTTTGATCTGGAGTGCTGGACGTTGTTGCAGCAAAGAGCAATTGCACTTTTGTTGTCACAGTACATCGGAACTTTGTTGTACACAAAGCCATAATCAGATAATTGAGATCTCATCCAAAGGATTTGAGCACAGCAAGATGACATGGCAATGTATTCAGCCTCAGTGGAGGAGATCGACGTACTCATTTGCCTCTTTGATGACCAGCTGACAAGCTTATCTCCTAGAAATTGAGCACCACCGGACGTACTTCGACGAGTATCTTGACACCCCGCATGATCAGCATCAGAGTAGGCAGTGAGAGCCATAGCAGTGTCTTTAGGATACCAAAGGCCCATGTGAATCGTCCCTTGAAGGTACCTGAAGACCCTTTTGACTGCTTCTAAGTGCTTTTTGGTGGGTTTGGATTGATAACGAGCACACATGCAAACAGCAAATAGAAGATCTGGCCTACTAGCTGTGAGGTACATTAAGGATCCAATCATGCTTCGGTACTTTGTTTGGTCAACTGGAGCCCCCTCAACATCCTCATCCAGTTTTGATCTCTCAATCATTGGAGTGTCAACAGAGTCACATGATTCAAATCCAAATTTCTTCAAGATTTCAGTAGCATACTTGGATTGATTGATGAAGATACCGTGGGGATTTTGAGAGATTTGCAACCCCAAGAAAAATGACATTTGCCCCATCATGGACATTTGGAATTCTGTACTCATCTCTTGTGAAAAACGATCACATTCCAAAGGATCGAAAGAAGCGAAGATAATGTCGTCTACATATATCTGAACATGGAGTATATGCTTGCCTGACTTTCTAGTGAACAATGTAGGATCAACCACACCCTTGGTGAATTTGTTGGCTAGGAGGAATTTGGATAGAGTATCATACCATGCTCTGGGTACCTGTTTAAGTCCATAAAGTGCTTTCTTCAAGCGATAAACATGATTAGGACGTTAAGGATCAACAAACCCTTCTGGTTGACTTACATATACCACTTCCTTTAAGTGACCATTAAGAAATGCAGTCTTCACATCCATTTGGTAGACAACCATATTTTGACTGGCCGCATTTGCAAGAAAGATTCTGATGGCCTCAATTCTAGCCACGGGTGCGAATTATTCTTCAAAATCTATACCCTCTTCTTGTCTGTATCCTTTGGCCACAAGTCGAGCCTTGTTTTTCAGAACTTCACCATATTCTTCAAGCTTTACTTTGAAGATCCACTTGAGAGCTATAATCATGGCACAGTCGGGAGGAGGCACTAATTCCCATACATCAAGTCGGTCAAATTCATGAATTTCATCTTGCATTGCTGTGAACCAGGATGCTTTAGTCAAGGCTTCTTTAAAATCATTCGGCTCAACTTTAGACAGTATGGAGCTGACGAAGCACCATAAGGCATCTGTGGCCAGTTGTCTACGTGTGGATACAGGGCGAGATGGATTACTAATGATGTTGTCAATTGGGTGATCGTTTGTCCATTTTCTAATATGTTCATGAAGTTGATGACTGAGGACTGATGTAGCAGTATTTGAATCTTCTGAAGAGGTTGCCACATTGGATGGGTCAGGAGCAAATATGTTGACAAAAGGTTCATCAGGTGGTTGAGCAAAGGGATTCACTTCAAAAGAATTATCAGATGCGGCTCCTTGAGGGAATGAAGAAGGTTGATCGGTGAGAGTGGGTTGAGTATGATTGGATGACGGAGCATTTTGGCTAAGAGAGATGGAGATGGATGGCCCATTTGAAGGTTCAGGTGCATCATTATCAGCAACATCAGGACCTATGACTTGTGGTTCTGGTTCGACAATCTGTTGGGGTTCAAAATACTCATCATACATTGGATCAAATAACTTCTTCAAGTCCTCACTAGTGGGTGGCACATAAGGAGCATCAGTAGTGGAAGAATGTACAAGTCCCGAACTTATTGGTCCAGGAGTCAAAAGATTAGATGTGGGTCCAGAACTAGAGTATTCAAGAGCCGTGTGCTCGGACAGCTCATCAAACATGACATGGATGGTTTCCATGATTTGTCGGGTTCTTTTGTTGTAGATTCGATAACCCTTCTTGTTAGGTGCGTAGCCAACAAAAATTCCAATATCAGCTTTTGCCTTGAGCTTTCCCAAGTCTTCACTATCATTGGTTGGGTAGCATAGTGCACCAAAAACTCGAAGAAATGAAAGATCTGGTTTTCTCTCGTGCACTAGCTCATAGGGGTTTTGCTGTGAAGAGGATGTATCAGTGATCGGTTCTGAGTGTAACAAGCAGTTGCAATTGCCTCTCCCCAGAGGAACATAGGAGCTTTGGAGAATATCAGCATGGTTCGTGCAGCCTCTACAAGGGTATGGTTTCGTCTTTCAACGACTCCATTCTGTTGAGGTGTTCGAGGTATACTCCTTTGATGACTAATTCCAAGGTTTTCATAAAATTGAGTAAGTTGCTGATTGACAAACTCAGTTTCGTTATCTGTTCGGGTGAATCTGACGGTTTTATTGAGTCCAACTTGCAGCTGCTTGATGAGTTTGATAATGATTTCAGGTGTCTCATCCTTGGATCTAAGGAACTTCACCCATGTAAATCGAGAGTAGTCATCAACAATCACTAACACATATCTCTTTCCAAAGATGCTTTGCACTCTCATTGGACCACACAGATCCATGTGAAGGGTATGAAGAACTTCCATAATGGTATTGATAGTTTTGGGTTTGTGTGATTGCTTCTTGCTTTTACCTAGCTGACAAGCGGAACAGAGATGATCTTTTTCATATTTCAGCCGAGGCATGCCTCGAACGAGATCTTTACGAGTGAGCTCATTGATGGTACCGAAGTTCAAGTGATTCAAACGACGATGCCACAACCATGACTTGTTCTTGGATGCCTTAGACAATAAGTAAATAGGTGATGACCGCATCATGTCTTCAATGGATATTGTGTAGAGGTTTGAGCCACGTCTACCTTTCAGAAGATCCACACCATCCAATTTTCTAACAAAACAAGTGTGTTTTCTGAAGGCTACTTCAAGATCTGAATCACAAAATTGACCAACGGAGAACAAATTGTGCCCAAGCCCTTCTACATAGTATACCCTAGAAATCACGCTGTCGCCAAATACATAATCTCCATAACCCATTATAGCACCAAAATGATCATTCCCGAATCTAACAGTCCCGATAAACTTTTTCACGAAATTTCTGAGCCGCGAGCGATCCCCAGTCATATGTTTTGAGCAGCCTGAGTCCAAATACCACTGGACGATTCGTACGACCTGCATTTGAAACCAGACAGATATGGATAACTGAAAAACGTGGATCCCCAAACATAAGTGCGATCCGATTGGTTAGCACAAACAGAAGTGGAAGGTTCAATAGTATCATTAGTCATATCATGACATGCGAGGGCACTAGACTTATGGTTGTCGCATTGTGTTTCTAAAGGAAAAGTCCTGCCAATATCCTTCCATACCCTAACATTGGTAAACCTAAAATTGGGCAATTTAGTTAACGGGCATTGACTTCCTAAAGTGAACGTTCTTCCAGTGGGTCTCCAATGATGACCAACTTTAGAAAACTTCCTTCCTGTTGCTTTCCAAACACGGTTTTCAATGTTTTTATTCAAAGCATTATTGACTGGGAGTAATTTAGAAGCATCCAAAATTGTCTTAACACACTCATCGTGATTACCATAAATTAAATAGTCATTACAGATCTTACAAGTAGCATTAGAATTCGAATTAATTATAGTACGCCTAGAGCTAATACTAGAATCAACACGATTGACATCATTCAGATCAGTCTTATTGTTCCTAAGGTGGTCTTCTACTTTCTTCCCTGAGCACTCTTAGCTGGCGAAGTCTTATCATTCCTTGTATTGCAACTAGGCTTTGACCCGCTAGCTTTAGTGACAAATTTTACTCCTGTAGAATTAATGATGGGAACATTAGATCGTGGTATTGCTGTTTGATTATTGGTATGAGGTGTGTTAAGTTCAGATGATGTCAAGGGTACATTAAAGGCAACACGCTTGTTCTTATCCTTATAGGATGGTTCATTAATCTTATCACGCATGCAAACAGCTTTGGGACATGTACCAATAGCATAATCTAAGAGTTCATATGATCTATTGGTGAGATAATAAACATCAAGGATGGCATTATCAGCAGGTCTCACCATTCTAACCTCTTCAATGGTCTCACAAAGCATGTCTAGGCAATCCTTAAGATACCTTAGGTACTCACTATGGACAAACGCATTATTCCTAAGGGGAAGAGGAATATTTATTGCATCACATGTATTTCTTTTAGGTTTACCGACCATGGAGAGAATGTTATCACAAGCAGTGACAGGCATTTTCCCTTTCACCTGACACTTCAGATTCTCAATTTCTTTTAACAAAGACGATACTTTCTCATTTGTTTTATCACGTGAGATCTTAATCGATTCATGTAACTCTTTGTAATGTTGTTTGACCTTTGAGTTTTCAGCTTGAAAACAATCATTTTCATATTTGAAGTGTTTGATAACGTTTTGAAGTTGAAAATTTTGAGAATCTAAACACGGAGGTTTCTGGGATTCAATCACATCACTCTTATTAGACTTTAATTGGGCAATTTGAGCCCTCAGTTTCCGAATCGTGTTAGTGCGAGCTTGAATCTTTTCATCACGTTTGGATAATTCAAAATATGCATCAAATTCAAGAGCATCCGAAGATGTCTTGGCATTTGAGGTTTTAATTCTTTCTTCTAAATGTTGATACTTTAATTGCAAATTAAGATTATCAACCTCTAGTTTTGAAAAATGCCTGACCATGTTATCATGGTCATCGTTTTGAATTTTCTCACGCAATTTTAAATTCTCCCCCTCAAGCTCAACAACACGATTTTGGAAAACATTCAATGCAACAGATATTTCATGAAATTGGCAAGCAGTTATGGAAGAATCAGTAACGGTATAAAACACATCTTGAGCAATGCACTTAGCAATTAAATTATCATTCATGATGAGAGCATTGTACCTAGCAATTTCACTATGTTGAAGGTCTATTATAGTTTGTTTTCCTTCAAGTTCCAGATTTTTAAACACATCTTTCATTTCATTAATCTCAGATTTAAGAGACGTTTGCATGTTTTCAAAATGTTCTTTGATTTTTTTAAAAAATGGAATAACTTCAGTAAGGTAACACTCTTTTGTTACTTCAAACCCCCTTTCGCCCTCAGTAATTCCCGTTGGTGTAATTCTCTTTTTACATGTTTTATCAAATTCAGCAAACATTTGATACATAACATATATGCTAATGAGAGTATTACATTGAGTGGGAAGAGCTAACTGAACTAGGTGCGTTGGCGTATTGGGAGGATACACCATTGGAGTAGCAATCTTAAGGGGAGTAGTGGTCTTAAGCTTTTCAGCTTTCATTTTCTCAATATCTAAGGACCAAAAAATCTGTTCTGGTGTTAACCTAGTTTGGGGCATAAAAACCGTCAATAGATTCTGTTCATAGTAATTATGTGGCTTGATATTGACACGGTTTCTAACGCACTTAGGATCCTTCAATTTATTCTCAAGTCTTTCTCTATTTACGGACTCAATTTCATAAATTTCCTCATTATTATGCACATGGGGGGGGGGCATGATTAGGCGTAAGCATCACATTAGCATCATATATGGCGGGTTGAGAGGCACTAAGGCTCCTAAGGAAATTAGTTTTAGGCACTCCTACATCCTTATTGCTATGTTCATCACGTAACTTAATGTGCTTATACATCATTTGAGCAGTTTGAATGGTTTGGCCTTGTGTGTACAATTTATTTTCAAGCTTGTTCTTAAAGGCTTTTAGATTGGAAAAGTCCTTTAAGAGTTTAGATTTTTTACTTTGAAAATCTAGTTTAAGTGAGGTTACACTTTCCTGAATCTCTTGTTTCTGCTTAACAGTTTGATCAACTTGATTTTGCAAAGATTTTATTTCCAATCTTAAAGCTTCTTCCTTTAAGTTTCTTTCAGTAATGTACGTACACATTAGCCAATNATTTATTCTCAAGTCTTTCTCTATTTACGGACTCAATTTCATAAATTTCCTCATTATTATGCACATGGGGGGGGGGGGCATGATTAGGCGTAAGCATCACATTAGCATCATATAAGGCGGGTTGAGAGGCACTAAGGCTCCTAAGGAAATTAGTTTTAGGCACTCCTACACCCTTATTGCTATGTTCATCACGTAACTTAATGTGCTTATACATCATTTGAGCAGTTTGAATGGTTTGGCCTTGTGTGTACAATTTATTTTCAAGCTTGTTCTTAAAGGCTTTTAGATTGGAAAAGTCCTTTAAGAGTTTAGATTCTTTACTTTGAAAATCTAGTTTAAGTGAGGTCACACTTTCCTGAATCTCTTGTTTCTGCTTAACAGTTTGATCAACTTGATTTTGCAAAGATTTTATTTCCAATCTTAAAGCTTCTTCCTTTAAGTTTCTTTCAGTAATGTACGTACACATTTGCCAATCCATTTTCTGCTCCCGTTCGGTTAACTCAAATTTTGCACGTTGTTGATACATATTTACCTGATCTTTAAGAGTATTAATCCTAGTGGTCAAGGTATCATCAGGTATAAAAGCAGTGCATTCATTAACTTCACTCATGTCATTATTAATAGAGGAGTCATCATTTGGTAAAACAGACTCGGCATTTTGTTTCATGTATTGTTCATATGGGACAACATTGCTATTACCCATATCAGCAAAATTTGAATCAACAATGTCTTTGTGTTTTACTTCATTATGAGTCCTTTGTTTGTGCATCACATTATCAACATATGTATCAAAAGAGGCTCTACAAGGTTCATCAGATTCTTTGTTGTTATCCACATGTTGTTGTTTTGAGGAAACATTGTCGTTTTTTTCAAATCAACATCATCTGGTGTAACAACACTAGTCTGATGTGCTTCATTGAGCATCTTTGGAACAGCACATGTTTCATATGTGTCATATAATTTGAGTACCTCAGAAATGATGGATGATTTAGGAGATCCCGATTGATGTGGCGATGTGACTGCAGAAGAAAGCTTGGCCATGAAGATGGTCTGTGCAGTAGGCTCATCATCAACATCAGAATCAAAGGCATCACAATCTTCAGCCTGGAAGATGTTTGGGTCGTTGAGAGCAAGATCCTGAACCGGTTGATCATCCACATCAGCATCAAAAGAATTCCCTTCATCACCCGCAAGAAATAGCAGTTGTTCCTCATCCAGCAGAACCCCATTCTCTTGAGCTTGCATCAGCAGCATCTTATCTTTGAAGTAGTCCGAGTTCTGAGGACGTTTTGGTTGAGTGCAGTTCCTTGCAATATGACCTAACCCACCACAGTTGTAGCACTTGGTTTGTCTTCCTTGTCCTTGATTGGCATTACCCATCCTATTCTGTGCATTTCCCCGGACATTTTGTCTTCCTTGAACCACAACACGCCCATCTTCCACAACATCAAGATTATGTGGGTTAGATGAGGTCCTTAGTTGGTTGTTGGTTTGAGGAAGAGTACTCCTGAAGTGTTGAACCAGCAGTGAGACTTGGTTGGAGAGAATGTCAATCCTTTGGTCGATGTAAGAGTTCCCNTTTGTCTTCCTTGAACCACAACACGCCCATCTTACACAACAGCAAGATTACGTGGGTTAGATGAGGTCCTTAGTTGGTTGTTGGTTTGAGGAAGAGTACTCCTGAAGTGTTGAACCAGCAGTGAGACTTGGTTGGAGAGAATGTCAATCCTTTGGTCGATGTAAGAGTTCCCAGAGTCTTGCTGATTAGTTTTGACACTTGATGATTGCATGGATGTTTGACCAAGGGAAGACTGGTTCTGTGTTGCTTGAGCAGCAGTATGATGATTGATTGAATCAATTGAGGATTGGTTTAGTCCCTGAACACTGGAGATTAGGGCAAGAGGATCATTTGAGGGATGGAATTTCTCTCTCAGCTGACGATCATACATGGCATGTTTCTCATGTTGTTGCAGATAAGCATAGAGTTGTTCATAGTTGGTGTTTCTGAGTCCTTTGTTTAACTTCACAGCTGTGACAAATCGATCCCATTCTGGTGACATATTGTCGACAAACTTTGAGTTGAGTTGGATGTTAGGCATTGTCATTCTGATCATTCTCATGTCATTCACAAGTTTGTGGAATCTGACATAGTAGTCATTAATGCCTTCACCGGGATTCATTTTGAAGTGCTCGAATTCATCATATAACTGAGATTCACGATCTTCCTTGGTAAGTTCTGAACCAGCTAGCAGCATTTTGACATTGTCCCAAATGGCTTTGGCCTCAGTGTTGAAGTTAATCAGTTTGTAGATGTCCTTGGGTAGCCCTTGTATCACAATGTTGGAAGCTCGAATATCAGCATCATAGCGTTTCTTTTCCACTTCATTCAGATCATGGTAATTACGAGGTCTGTCAATTCCAAAGGTAACCGTTCCATCTTCACTAGTGGAGATAACATCCCTGGTAGTACCCAGTTGAAATGGCCCTTCATCAATCGATCTCAGAATGTTCTCCCCATTTTCCTTGCCTTGACAGTACANCTCGAATATCAGCATCATAGCGTTTCTTTTCCACTTCATTCAGATCATGGTAATTACGAGGTCTGTCAATTCCAAAGGTAACCGTTCCATCTTCACTAGTGGAGATAACATCCCTGGTAGTACCCAGTTGAAATGGCCCTTCATCAATCGATCTCAGAATGTTCTCCCCATTTTCCTTGCCTTGACAGTACAGACGAATTCTTTGTGACCATGACTCATAGTCGGTCCTGTCAAGCATAGGAGGTCGAGTATCGGACCCAGCAGCTTGGATATCATCAATTGAGGTCACAGTAGTCATGATGACGAGGTCTTAAACGGGATTTTATAACTCACGTGACTTAAACCGAGAAATCGATTCTTTCCCGGGATTTTACTAAAGTCAACCAAGAAAACCGCTGACAAGATAACCACTAACAAGTAATCGCTGAGAGAAACTAACCGCTGACACAGTAACCGCTACCCAAATAACCGCTGATTATATAACCGCTGACAAGGTAACCGCTGACTAAGTAACCGCTGACTATAGTAACCGCTGACAAGAAAACCGCTGACTAAGTAACCGCTGACTAAGTAACCGCTAACTAAAGTAACCGCTGATAAGGTAACCGCTTAACAAAGATAACCGCTGAAGGAGCTAACCGCTACCCACACAATACGACAAAGTGTACTAACCGCTGACAACAAACCGCCAAAACAGTACGTATCCAGCGTTTTGTCCGCTAACCCAATATAGTACACTCACCACTAACCGCTGAAGGTAACCGCTGAACTCACTGAGCTAATCGCTGCTAAGAAACTCTTAACGAGGAGGAAACCGCTGCTAAGAAATACCTTCCAAAATCACTCAAATCACAAATAAACGTAAGGACTAGCCAAACCAACTGAGAAACTAGACAAATCTAACACCTCTAATCCACAAAGTACAAGAAAAAACACTAGTTAAACCACGAACGAGCTCAAGCTTGAGTAAAACCTTCCTAAACTATTAGAACCAAAGACAAACCATACAACACAAGTCCAAACTCCAAGCATATACGATCCCTAGGATGTAACCTTGGCTCTTGATACCAATTGTAGGATACTTAATAACATATAACACGTATGAACTTGTGAGTATGGATCGAATTCAAGAAGAGAAGAAAGAAAGTTAGAGAGAAAGTAGTTGGGAACCTTGAGAGAAAACAAAAAAAAGAAAATAGATTAAGAGAATGAGAAGGTCCAACCCTCTCCCTTGGTGGGAGAGGGTATTTATACTTACAACATACTATTTGCCTCTGCTAGGCTGTGGATCAAGCTGACAGTGGGTAAAGACCCGACCCGACTCCACAAATACTAACTAATACTAAAACTACGTATAAACTAATATGATAAATACTACGAGCTATACAATGCTTTAAAGTACTTGGGGTGACCGAATCTTTTATAGGAAAAACGTATTCCTAACAAAGCCGAAAAGACTAGGGACACCGAGACCCCCTTCAGCTTTGGATGTCAAAACATTAGACCATTTAGTCCATGTCACTTTTTTGGAGAAAGATTCGTGACCATTGAAAAACTGTCCCCGCATAGATTCCAGCTTATTGATAACCGATATCGGAGCTTTAAAAATAGACAAATGAAATATAGGAATGAAACTTAACACCGATTTGATGAGGGTAAGTCTCCCGCCTATAGATAGAGATTTCATTTTCCATTTGGAGAGACGAGAACTTACCTTGTTAATGACCTCCTCCCAAGCATCAATTCGAGACATCAAACTCCCTACCTTAGTACCAAGATATAAGAATGGAATTTTAAGCAGAAGACATCCAAGTTTAGACGCGGCGTTAGAGACTATGTTCTTCTCCACTAAGGTACCCATGATTTTACTTTTATGTAACATCCCAACCGGACAAGGGTAAAGATGTCACAATAATGGTTTCATATCAGAACACATATAACTAAATAAAAGCGGAAGCCTTACATATATAACTTTAGTCAAAGATAACTATTGTCAAAATCAGAACTCAGATCTACTCTCAATCCCCAGATAAGCTATCCCAAAAGCTATCTTGAATACCTGCCGCGGAGAAAAGAAAATGCGGCTGAGCTACAAAAGCTCAGTGAACAGATATAACAATAATGAAACGAAATAAATAATGAAGTACAGATGATATAATTTAGGAAACATATTTAGGTATAACTGATAATACGGAAATATAATGTGTGGGTTAAGTAAGGAATTCATACAGTCACCTGTATAAACAGAATCAGAAACCAAAATAATACCATGAGCTCAGAAACATATCATAATCATATCACCGTCAAATCATAATTTGTACAAGGAGTAGCTAGCTCCAATGTACCGGAAGTGAAAGGGGTACACTACACGTACAACCAGTCACTAAGCAGAATCATATCATATCATAACAGAAAACAGATCTAGGATGCATCCATACACTCCTGAAAATTAGTGCACATTCGTATATAACGGAAGGGACGTGGCAGAACATCACTCTACTGCCCTAGAGTCATGCCATAGGTGCATCTATGACACGGGCATGGAACCCCCATGCCTAGTGAAGCTCAGGTAACATAAGGTTCATAATAAAGGTTTAAAACATAGTTGTCATATCAAAAGGTTCAGATAACAAAGTTTATCATAGCAAAGGTTCAAATCAGAAAGTTCAAATCAGAAGGTTCATATCACAAAGGAAACCTTAAGGATAAGGTCAGAATATCTGTACCTTAGCAAAGCAATGAGATCAAAAGAAAGATTCACGAAAGGAAGAGTTCACTTCTTCTCCAATTTATATACCTGAATTAGGGTTCATTTTATCGTTAATAACTTTATCTTAAATTAGATTACTCCTCTTAGTTGACTTTCCATTTTTAGCTGGTTTACTTATTAAGTAAGAATTCATATAATTAATTAGATTTTACAATAGTATTAGATTAAGTATTTAATATAGTTTACCAATATTGTTTTAGGGTTTTAAAATATAATTATATTATAGTGTAAGGTTTTAAATGTAAATATCATATGTTTAACATATTATCCATATTATCCCTTCAACTTTCATATTTTACATGTTTCATCCTTTAATTAAAATAAATACAATTTATACCTTTTTAATTATAGAAATTACAAATAAATCATTTTAATTACCAAGCTTACACCTTTAGCCCCTCAATAAATTATATACGAATTACCCTCTGATTTCCACAATTTACAAAACTAACCCCTCTATTGTTAATTAATTCAATTCGTATTTATTTATATATATAATTACATAATTTACTATTTAAACCTTTTAGTTGCAAATTTTACACATGAAACCCTCATATTATATTTTCCTCAACTCACCCCTAATCTAATACATCTTATAAAAATAACCCACATGTTTACAAAGTTACAAAACACACCCTTGTACTTTAAAAAGACAATTGGTTTATATAATAAACCACCAAACCCTAACCCTAAGTTACCCAATCATTACAACATTAATTGCAACCTTAAAAACACATGGGATAATTGTTTCTAAATGTATTGAACTTGCCACCTTTTACTATGTTGTGTAATGAACTTTTTTTTTGCTAATGTGTGTATTAAACTGCCTAATCCATCCTATTATGTGACTAAACGGGGTGATTAATGGTTAGCCCGTTTTCTGGTATGGCACGTGAGGAACACGTGACTTTGTTTGTCTTTTTATATAACGTTAACAAAAGTCCCCACAAACTGTTACTTATAACGTTAAAAAAAACCCTCCCCCAAAATTATTTCCCCCCAATTCACATGAACCCTAAAATCCACAACACACAAAATTCGTTAATCATAATTCGTTTACCCTAATCAGTTAAAATCACAAATCACCCAAAATTGATAATAAGGTCATGACTCATTATGCTCCTGGCACACCAAAAGTTATGGGAAAGTATGTTAAACCTTACTATGGATGTGGTCTTGCAATGACAGTGAAAACGGCATGGACTAGGGAGAATCCAGGAAAATGTTTCATTTCTTGTCCCAAATATGGCCCTAAGTGTGGGTATTATGAGTTTTTTGATGAAGACTTACCTAGTGATTATTATAGGGATTTGCTATGGGAAGAGCATCAGAAGGGGAAGAGAGGGGTTCAAAGGAATGAGATGCAAGAACAAATCCATGTTCTGACTATGGAAAAGAATTTATTGGCTGATGAATTGACTTGCACCAAGGCAAAGCTACAATTGTATGATAAGTTGTTTCTGATTTTGATTGTCTTCTGTGTTGTATTTGGAATGAAAGCATGAAGCTGGTTTAGTTTTATGATGTCTAGAAGTGTTAGTATTTAGTGGTTTAGTAGGCTAGTGTAATGGAATTTGACTCCATAAAGTCAATCCTTTGTAAAGCAATGAAAAATTTGCAGTTTTGCATGCTATAAACTATGGCAGTTGATAACTATGTTTTTGTTGCACAATTTAGTTTCTAGTAATTGTAGATTGGAGTAACTATAAATATCATAATTCTGAAAATTGACTTTGGAAAGTCTAATAACATAGGTCCTACACTGTTACAACAGTTTTTATTGAAGAGCATTGTAGCCATAGATAAATTTGACTTTAGAAAGTCAAAGACAATTAACCCATGAATCTTTTTCCTTTCCCCTTTGAGCCCTCTGTTTCATCCTTTGGTACCTTTGGAGCAAATGGTTTGATACCATACTCTTGACACATGGCTTTGTTGGGAAGCCCTACCACCTTAATCCTCTCCTTAAATGCTTTCTTTTCAAGCTGTTTTTCAGCAAGTAGCTTGCTAGCATCACCTGTTTTGGACTTTGGATCAAACTTTGGTTGATATGATGGAACATCATCATCTGAGCTAGATGGATCAAACTTGGGAAAGTACTCTGGCCATGACATCTAATATTGAAAAGGTTCGGAACTTGTTTCACTACTTGAAATGTAGATGATCTCTGCACACAGAAAAAAAATAGGTTATAAATCATGGGGGTTTCCAGATATGAGAATGCATATGAACTAGACCTACCAGCTCTTCTCTTTGGCACAAAAGGTTTTGGAAAAGCTGGGTTCTTGCAACCTTTCTTGTTATGTCAAACTTGGTGACAATTTTGACAAGTCATAATAACCCCTGCCCTAGACATCCTTATTCCACATCCACCTTCACCCTTAGATCTAATTCGCTTCTTTCTTGGCCTTCCTGGCATCTTCTGAGGCTTTGGAGGTAAAACTGTGGAATATTGGCTTTGGTCTGGCCAAAAATCAATTCCACCAACTAGGCTAAGGTAATTGTGGTATGTAGCATAATACAACTCCTTCCTAAACCAGTTTGGAACAAACTCTTCAGGCAGCATGTTGATCTTGAAAATAGCACAGGTGGCATGTATACATGGTAGCCCAAATAGCTGCCATAGTCTACAACTACATGTCCTCTCGGAAATGTCCACTTTAAAAGCTTGAATTCCTGATCTCACTTCATATCCATTACCACCAGTTGGAATTACATGCCAGAACCTACAATTGTAATATAATTAGTGCTTGACAAAAAAAACCAGATAATAGATAAATGTAATTAACATCATACCTTAAGTGACTCCTTTGTAAGTCAAGTCTTTTCTTTATGGATGGACATATGTCATCAGTCCACTTAGCAGAAATCTTCCTCATAATGTTCATTCTTTCAAGCACTATGACCCTCATTGCCTCCAACATTGTCAAAAGTGGTTTGTCTCTAACAGTCACCAAGACAGAGTTAAAACACTCACTAAAACCATTTTCCACAGCTTCACACCCTCTGTCAAGCTCAAAAAAGGCCCTAGACCAGGTTTTGGGGTTTTTATCCATCAAGAACTTGTGTGCAAGAGGGTTTGCTTCTTTGATTTTGTCCATGATTTTATTGAACCTCTGTGGATAAGAAGCTTTGGATGCTGCCCAGAACAAGTTCCTAAATTCAAGACCACTAAACTGCTTCTTAAAGTTTTCATATATATGCCTAGCACATTGCCTGTGCTCAGCATCTGGCATAACTTGTTTGACAGCCTCAATTAATCCTTTGTGCTGATCAGACATTAGTGTAAGACCCTGGCCAGTTGGCATGTCTATGTCATCTCCTAATAATTCCAAAAACCAAGACCAGTTATCTTTGTTTTCTACACTAACCACTGCCCAACAAATAGGATAAATATGATTGTTACCGTCTCTTCCTATGGCAGTCAAAATCTCACCCTGATTAGGTTTCTTTAGGAAACACCCATCCAATGCAATTACCCTTCTACAACCATTCTTAAACCCTTCCTTTAACCCAGCAAAACATACATAAAATCTATCAAATAAGGTCTTGCCATCAGTATTTGTCACTCCTAATTTAACTGTAGAGCCTGGATTACTATCCAATAGCTCTTTGCCATATGACCTAATTAAGGCATAGTGTTCCTCTAGAGTTTTCTCATACTCTGTTAAGGCCAAAGTTTTTGCAGCTCTGCACTGATTAGGTGTAACAGTACAATTATACTTCTTCTTGACTAAATCAGCTATTTCTCTTAACTTAATCTCTGGATTCTTTCTAATTTTATCACCAAAATGTTTAGCAAGCCACTTATAATCAATTAATGAACCAAACTCAAAATTTCTAACACAAGTGTGTTCAGGTATTAAAGATATAACTTGGAAGCTTTGCTCACTATTCATCCACCTAGCATACAACCTATAACTACACTTAGGAGTTTCTTCTCTACATACACTAGGGTACCTGACTTGCTTCCTTTGTTTGCCTAGCTCAGGTTCTTTGAGTTTTGGTTTTCTTTGTCCACAGACTGCAATGATCTTGTCTTTGGCAGTCCTTTCATACCATATTGAATAACCATTGGATAATGCATAGTATGTGATGCATTCTTTCAATTGTGCAGCACTCTCATACTTTTCTTTAAGCTGTCACAATATAAAACAGTAGTGAGTCCAAACTAAATGCATACATAATTCAAGTCATATGTATATAAATGGTATAAATAAGTATATATAGTTACCTTTGGCTCCTTCAATTTCCAATGAGTTGAAGTATCATGAACTGGATACTTGTCTTGAGTTAATTCAACACCAACAAAAGGGTCTTGCAAGTTTGCATCAGGATCATCTCCCTTCAATTTACTTACCAACTCAGACAAGAAGTCATCATGCTCAACTAAAACTTCACTTCTGTTTGACATATTTGGTCTAGTCCTACTAGGATTAGCAGTCATGTCTGGTATAGGTATTGATCTTTCCTTAGTTCTATTGGCTTTCCTAGTTCTAAGTTGAATAAGCTCTTCTTCACCAGGACTTAGATAATCAAAGGACTTGTTAGAATAGTCACTGTCATCAGAAGCATCAGATTCACTAGAAAGCATCCCATCACTCTCACTACTACTACCTGTCAATATCTCTTTTCCTTTGCCCTTATCCTTATCATTCTGACTACTAACAGACCCAACACCTTTCCCTTTACCAACATCAGTACCCTTACCATTATCAACCACCTCCTCTTCAGCCCAATGTATCATTTCTTCCTCTGTAAAAACATTGCAATGCCTTTTCCTAGGGGTTGTCCTTTTAGCAGATGTTCCATCACTTAATATACTAGGGTCAGGGGGTGCTAAATGTTTGGTCAGGTCAATGTCACAATGGTCAATGTACATCTCTATTCCACCATGCTTTTTGGAAAGGTCATACATGTGAATCAAATCAATGTCATTTTCTATTTTCACTAGACCATGCTCTAAATCACACTCAGGGAGTCTATAATACATACCAAACATATGCATAGCCATAAGTGATTTCTTGATCAACCCTCTTAGCTCCTCATACGACAGCCTTGCCACATACATCTTTAAAATCACACCATCCTCGTATCTTAAAGGTTCGTGCAGAAAAATCCCATCATTCCACACGTCCAAATCAATACCATCAGGTCCAGGTACCACCATTCTATAAAATACGAAAATGAAAATTAGGGCAACTTCAAAATTCAAATTAAACAATAATTAAGATATACAAGAGTTAAACATACCTTGAATCACATTAAAAACAAAAAGAAAATAGTGTTAAGAGGGTTTGATTGAAGTTGGTAAATATAAATTAGGGTTTTAGTGAGAGAGTGGATTTGGGGGAAAATAAAAGTTGTGCGTTTTTTCTGGGAGGGAAATAATGTGGATAAGGTAGGGTTATAAAGAGAGAAACGGAAAATTTTAACGGTAACGGGGTATTTTAACGGGTCAACGAAAGTCAACGTGCCACGTTGGAAAAAATTGAGTCTAATGTTAATTGTCCACATAATAGGATGGATTAGGCAGTTTAATACACACATTAGCAAAAAAAAAGTTCATTACACAACATAATAAAAGGTGGCAAGTTCAATACATTTAGAAACAATTATCCCAAAACACATCTATTAAACCTGTTTTTAATCCAAAACCCTAACCCCTAGCCTTGCACTCTTTCTTTTCTTTTCTTTTCTTTTTATTTAATTAAACCGATTATAAAATAAATCCCAAACTGAGTTTTTAGGCTTCGAAAATTATAAAGGTTATTTTACTGATGTTATATGACATGTAGAGGACCAGAATAAATTATATACCAAGCTCACAAAAATCCCATAGCTACTTTCATAATTATAGTATGATTTTAGGGTTTTTAACTTATATAAATTTGTATGATCATATTAGCATGCATGGTTCGTTTCTATAATTTTATAATGATAATATACGATATATAGGGTGCTAGAAAAATTCCAAAAAGATTATAGAACTTGTGGTTGAAGCAAAATGTTTTTCTTGTTCTCGATGGGATAAAACCGACACAATATAAACCCCTAGCTCACACGATCGACCCAGACTTGAACCAATATTTTTCTCAACTTCTTTGAACTTCTTAGAGACTAAGAAAATTGTTTAGGAGCTGTGGAAAATTTATATTCGACTGAATGGGATTTTTGATGTTCGGTTAGGGATTATCCAAAAATATAAAACGTGTATATATTATATATAACAGATATAATACTTATCTTGGGCTGAGATCTCTGTGATAAGTCCAAATTAAATTATTGTACAAGTCTCCTATTGTATTTAGGATTTATTTCCTTAATATAAATACATATATATAATTAAATAAAATCGACATAATCTACCTCCTATATAATACAAGGTTGTCCTACTATTTCTCCCTCAAAAATTCTAATCAATTGACACCTGTAAACCCTCGATTTTTCATGACCGTTGATTTTCTTTCAACAATTTTGGGCGGCATTCAATTGCCATCCTTCATTCAGTATCCCACCTAAAAAACATACACACACACAAACCCTCTCAACGATCCCCTTCTCAAACCCTAACCAAAAAACACAAAATCAATAATAGATCATCACACCAAAACCTTTCGAGAATCAAGACCAAGATCTGTACCTGTTTCAATCATCATCGTCATATTCACCCCTTCCATCTAATCCCTATCTCAGATTCCCAAATCAATTAAAGGTTACCAGTAATTTTGTGTGGATCTTTTGACAAACCCTAATAAACAAATATCTTACACATGCGGTATGTTTACATATTGTGTATTAATTTTATCGAATTGACTAATTTTCGAATTAGGTTTTAGGGTTTTGTAAATTGGGATTTTTTCGGATTGAGAATTCTTATTTGGTTTTCAAGCGCGCGTTTATTTTATTTATTTATTTTTTATTTTTTTAAATGCCTGCCGAAAAATTCATGCTTGGATTGAACAATTTTCGAACTAGGTTTATAGGGTTTTTTTGAATTATGGATTTTTTCGAATTGAGGGTTTTTTTTTGTATGCAAATTAAGTAATTTTCCATTATCTGGAAATATCAACTATTTATATCTACTCAGTTTGTCTTTCTCCTTCTTAATATATCTTTTTTACGATGGAATCACAGAAAGCTGCTTGGCTTGAGCATTCATGGATTGCACTTGGTAGGAGGAAAGTCAGGACATGACATGGAAGACTATCATGTTGCTGAATACAGAACCATAAACGGTCAGGTGCTCGGACTATTTGCTATTTTTGATCTGTAAGTCAATAGATCTGATTCGGTTTTGTACTTAACTTGTAACACCCCAACCCGACAAGGGTAGAAGTATCACATTATGGTGGCATATCAGAACATACAACGCAAGCGGAAGACTTATAAACATAAAGTTACAAAGGATATTCTAAAGATTACAAAGGAAATACTAACTCTATACAAGAATGAGAATACAAAGCTAAACAAAAATCTAATCGAATCCAAGTCCAAGTCTAATCCAAG
>LBNU01005904.1:102240-113840 GCA_014162995.1 Artemisia annua | reverse complement strand
AAAGGCTTGTCACCAGAGACACTGACGATGGACAAAAGAAGTAAAGGAAAGCCACGAGCCGACCTACCAAGACCATCGAATAGGTTAATCACATAATCATATATCGTCATCATAGGTGTACATAGAGTAGCTTAGCTCCAATGGTACCAGACGTGAAGGGGTACAAGCCACGTACAAGCCAGTCACCAAAACTAAATCTATCATATCAAAAAAATCTAGGATGCATCCATACGCCCCCACAAACAAATCACTAACAAAAGTGGCCAATGAGATCTCAATATACATATCATAAATCAGACGGGGACGCCGGGGACTAATCACACCGCCCAGATATGTGTCATGCCACCGGTGCCTCGATGACAGCCCATGGTACTCCATGAGTAGTTAGTAAACTCCGGGCATCAGGAACAGAACATATCAGAAAAACAACAAGGCAAGACTATCCATAACAGAATGCTCCCGAGCATAACAGAACAGAATGCTTCCCAGAGCATACAAAATTTTATAACTGAGTCTCATAATAATTGTAATCACATATATCATCAAAGTCGATAGCAACAATCAGACAAAATCAGATGAATCATATGAATCATAGCAAAGGTTCATATCAAACGAATCATATCAAAAGGGATCATAGTAAAGTCAATGATCGAAAGTCATGAGAAGTCCCTATTGAAAAGGGAAGAATATCTGTACCTTAGACCGCAAGTGCAAACATATCAGAAAACATAAAGATGAGAAGCAACTCCTTCTTCAGCGAATCTACACGAATTAATGATCGTTTTATTATTTATTATCTCATTTTAAATCAAATTACTCCTTTTAGGTTTCTTTCTATTTTTAGAACTTGCCAATTATAGTAACTTAAACCATTTTTCGAATTAGTAAGTTTCCTGAATTAGCCATAACTATTTTAATTTGCATTTAATTAAGTTAAATTGCTGAAAATGATTAATATTATAGATTAAGGTTCACTTATGACAAATTATGATAGTTTAGGGTTAAAAGTGTAATCTATCAAAATTAAATATTAAAAGTCAAATAAAATTATTTTAAGGTTTATTTTAATAAATTTATATTAGGATAATGATTTTAGACCCCGTCGTTATAATTTTATATAATTTGTTAACGTACCCATGATATTAATATTTATGCCGCGACGACCCAAGATTTAAAAAAATCATGTAAGACTCGTTTATATCCCAACATCGGTTCACTTCAAACATATTTCTTTTGTTTACAAAACGCTAAGCATGCATGCGTCCCTATCACACTGATCACACAACGCACCCCATTTATTTCACTTATTATATCAGTTATATACTTCATTAAAACATGCATGCTCTTATTTCTTTTTATTTACTCTTTTTAAATTAACGATAACCTGTTATGTCAAAGACCATACGTATGACATGAATCTATTAAACAAACATGTGGGTCGATTGTATTATAGTTTCTAAATCGTTATATATATGTGGCAAACTTATCATTCCATGTGAGATTTAAACAATTAAACGTATCATGCATGCAGTCTTTCTTCTTGAATTTAATACACATGCCTCACTTTATTTCATTTAGTTGTATCAAGTTATTAGATCATATACATATATACCTACGTATACTGTTTATATAACTAATCAAAAGATTAAGTTATTAAGCCACACACACTCATAAACACGTTCAATATCTCATTACCATCCATGCTCGACACATCATTTTACCCACAATACAATTCCCAGCCTATATGTTCGACACACACAAACCACACCCTATGCAGCTTACACACACCTCATTATATGACAGAATACATGCATGCGCTACCCTTATTCTTATATGTGAAATTCCAGGTTTTTAACATTTATTTTATCGACTCCTCGCGCATGTAAAACGATTCGAACATCCACATAGTAAAATCGACACCTATACGTTCCCATTTCATGCAATCATTATTCATCATTTTATGTGACATATATCATTTCATTCGTATTCTTATAAACCGATCATAGCTTAATTAAGTTTACATGTTATAGACGTAATATGTTGTTCATGGAGAGAAGGAAACAAAGACGAAGGTAGATGATACCTTTGGGTCGAGAATGAAGGACGAAGCAATGACCAAGAACCCAAAACCGAACCTATATTCGAACCACAACGATGTCCTTCGAGTAAAATCGGTTTAGGGAATTTATATTTATTTATCCATATTTAATATGTAAGGTGTAGAGAATTGTATAAGGCCTGAAAATCCGTCAGTGCACATCATATTACTAATTTGATACAATGGTAATAATTTGAAATTTTCCAAGTATTGTGAACAAAACCTATGTTTTGAAACCCTAATTACTTGAAGAAACCACAAGGAGGGTTATTAAACTTAGATCCATAACAAATATGAAATGTGTTAATGATAAAATCGACAATACACTTGTTCCTACAAATCATCACACGACTTGAAGTCTGCTATAGGACCGAAAGTTTATTAAATGGTATACAACATTTAACTTTTATAAAAAAGACTAAAGATAATTTAATTTGAAAACTCCTGGTCTTGAGTCTTCCTTTTTACTGGTCAAATCTTTCCCCTATTATCTCCATAACTACTCTCATTTTAATTGATCGGAATCTCTAAACAATCTCACCTACAAAACCCTAAATAAAAAAAATACAAGTCGGAGCTGTCCTTTGGTTTCAATTGGTTCGAGCTGTGTACGAGGCTGGAAAAGGTGGGTATTCAGATTGTCATTCTGGTGCAAAAGGTGTTGCTACGATCGTGGTAGCTTGGTGTGATCGCGGGGTTATTCGTTTGTTTGTTCGTGTGNCCGTCTTCCCTAAATTTCCATATAATTTGAAATTTTTCCAAGTATTGTGAACTAAACCTATGTTTTGAAACCTAATTACTTGAAGAACCACAAAGTATATGATCTATAACATATGAATAATATAAATCGACAATACACTTGTTCCTACCAAATCTCACACGACTTGAAGTCTGCTATAGGACCGAAAGTTTATTAAATGGTATACAACATTTAACTTTTATAAAACAAGGACTAAAGATAATTTAATTTGAAAACTCCCTGGTCTTGAGTCTTCCTTTTACCTCGGTCAAATTCTTTCCTCCCCATATCTCCAATAACACTCTCATTTTATATGATCGGAATCTCCTAAACAATCTCACCTACAAAACCCTAAATAAAAAAATACAAAGTCGCTGTCCTTTGGTTCAATTGGTTCGGCTGTGTACGAGGCTGGAAAAAGGTGGTATTCGATTGTCATTTTCTGTGCCAAAGGTGTTCGCTATCGTGTGATCTCTCTTTTTTTTATAAAAGTTAAATGTTGTATACCATTTAATAAACTTTCGGTCCTATAGCAGACTTCAAGTCGTGTGAGATTTGGTAGGAACAAGTGTATTGTCGATTTATATTATTCATATGTTATAGATCATATACTTTGTGGTTCTTCAAGTAATTAGGTTTCAAAACATAGGTTTAGTTCACAATACTTGGAAAAATTTCAAATTATATGGAAATTTAGGGAAGACGGATTTTCGGGTTTTACATAACTAATGTTTCATTATCAACACTAGATCTAAAGCTCTGAGCTACTTTGGACAACCTACATATTAGAACTACGAATTAAAGTACTTACTACTTAGAAAGGAAACTTGAAAATGAAATGAGACATATAGATAACAGGAAAGCAAGATTTGAACTATTTTGTGCAATCTTCTTGACCCTAATTCCATCTTATAAATCGCAACCCTCATTCATTTGCAGAACATGGCACTTCTCTTAACATCACAAAGGTGCATACCTTTATGCAACTATTTGTTCTTTTAATTTCATTATTAATTGTTTAATAGAATTGAATTGTATGCTTCATGATAATGATAATGAAATGATATATACATACTCTGTAATTAACAATGCTATGCATTTATTTTTAACAGTGTAATAATGCACTTTTTGTTTTTTCTTGCAAAATCTTATTACAGGATTAAATGTAGCGAATTAAACAAGTTGTGGTTTAGGAAGATAAAAAAAGATGATGTTTATTTGGTGAAAAAGATAACGGATATCATTATTCTAACAAGCGGTTGTCTCATATTTGTAGCAGCAAAGGTGACCTACCCTTCACTTTAAATTTCTGCATAAGCCTTATTCCATATTATCTTGATAATAATATGAGCTTAAAGATACCATCCCATGTTTGCTCATAATGACATGCTTTCTGGAAATCTAATGCTTAATGATGATGAAGGTATATTTTTACTTGACTCATCTTAATTACAAAATTGGATTATTATGATTTAATTAGGCCATAGATGTTTACAACATGAATTATCTTTGCTAAATTGTAAAATTATTGGTTAATGAGTGTAGAAAAGTTAGTACTATAGATATAGAATTTGTATAACTCTTAACTGGTGACTAGCCATTGCTAACTTGATTAATACATAAATTAATGTTAATTAGATTACCATCAGACTTAAGCCGTATAACTAAGTCCGAAACAGTTAAAGGTGTCTATGACTTGCTCCTTGCTTTTTTCTTAATGACTGTTTTATATGTATTTTTGGAAGAAGAGCTCTTCATGCGTGCTGGTTTATATGGTGTTGTCTTTATTCGTTGAGTTGAGTTGGTGATAACGCTCAAATTTAACATGTTTTTAGAAGCGTTATTAATGTTTTTATGCATGTTATTTGGTTACTTTTATATGCTTTTGCAACTAAATCGTATCAAAGTATGTTTTTGTAGCATATGTAGCCAAATGTAGGAAAAACGAGGAAAAAGTGAAGAAAATGGAGCACATGCGATTACATGAAGATTCCCAAGTTCAAAGTCCAATTTGTGAAGGAATTCATGAGGAGAAACCGAAGTTTGGTCATTTCTAAGTTCCAAGTTCAGAGTTAACTAAGTGTGGATAGTACATGAAGAAATACACAACAAAGAATAAAGACCAAAATCACTCAGAGTTCACCAACCGATCGGTTGGAGTTCAGCCGGATCGGTTGGTGGTAATTACCACCTCCAGCCGATCGGATGCAACCCGCAACCGATTCGGCTGGAGGAACTGCAGAGAAAACTAACTTCTTGTACACGAATCTTGGTCTTTTGTCTCAAAGTTCTAGGCCCTTCTTAGTGTCTTGTTACCCAAGTTCTAGCATTTATGTTCCTAATTGATTGCTAGGAGTATTTGACAAGCCTAAGGGGACTTCTTACACACAATATTCACACACAAGTCATAACAACAATTGAAGGAGACATTTACTCTCATTACTACTCTCAATTATTTTCATCTTCAAGCTCTCAACAAGGCAAATTCGTACAGAAAGGACCAGTAGCATTTGGAGAACCAAGGAAGCAACATTTGGAGGCGAAAATCTCAAGGAACCATCACCAATACTTAGGTTATCAATACCTTGTCATTTGTTATCAATTTCCAAGCATTGTAAGACTTATAACCATGAATTCTAATGTTAAATATTCTGAGTTTGTTTACATATTTGCCATGAGTAGCTAGATACCTTTTTACGCTTGTTTGGATGATGTTTTATACTTAGTGATGTAGTGGTTGTGATAACATGTTTTAATTCAATTTCAAGTCAATCCTAAGAACCAATTGTACCTTAAGTTTCATCGTGACATTTGTTAAGTTAAGGTTAACTAATTAGTAATAATTTCAAGGGTCGAAAGATTAAATATTACTTAATTAGTTATAATCATTTGTCTATGAATGATTGTTTTTCACCCATAATTATTCTTAACTCAACAAAGAAACAAGAAGTATAATTGTAATAAGAAAAGCTTTTATAACATCAAATCGGATTGTTTGTAAACTCTAGTTGGATAATAGCTCCAAATAACGAAAGGCTAGATGTTTATAAGCCATTGTACCCTTTTTGTCTATGAAAAGGAGACCTTTTGTAATGACCATTTCTTAAGAGTATTTGATTTATAATAAGAGTTTATTCTTGTGTTTAAGGGCACCATACCTTATGAACCTTGGATAGATCTTGAATTGATTGGTTTACACTTAAAGCTTGTTTTTATGAACTAAAATCTTGACGAGGGTTTAACTTGTAGAAACAATAGATTAGATCACTATCTAATTATCACAACCAACATGTTCTCGAGAGTTATCACATCACTTGTGTCATCAAAGTAGAAAACTAGTCTAAACAAGCGTAGTTTTTAATTTATTGAATTTGCTTATTACTTTATTTGCTCACGTTTAGATAAGTACTTATAGACTAATTTTTGATTCACTCACAAATCCCTGCGAACGATCCCGACTTACCATCATATCTTGCTATAACGGACGAGTACACTTGCTCGTATGTGTTGTTTCTAGATTTGGTAATTCACTTTTATAAATTTAAAACTTGCACTAACAAACACCGCATCAAGTTTTTGGCGCCGCTGCCGGGGATTTTGATTGTGTTTTCTTTTTAGTTTTTACAAGTTCTTCACTTTTCGTGTTCGTTTTCTAAAAAAAAAAAAAAAAAATAAATAAATAAAATAAAATAAAATAAAATAAAATAAAAGTTCACAGAATCATCCAACCGATCGGTTTCTCATCCAACCGAACCGGTTACAGTTTTTTTTTATTTTACGAGAGTTCAGCCGAATCGGTTCGTCGCCAACCGAACCGGTTACTTTTACTGTTTTAGTAATTTTTATTTTTCGTAGTTCTTTTGTTTAGGTACTTGCCTATATTCTTTTGGTAGTTGTATGAGCACTCGTTCTACTACTAAAAAGCTTAAGTCACCTTTGTCTAATCCCGAAAGTTTGTTTCGTAAGAAGAGATCTTCATCTATTCTTAATTGGTTTGATAATCTTTCCGAAGAACATCCCATTTCAAATCTTTTTGAACCGATACCAATACCCATACCCATGGCTGACGATCAACCCATGTGGGCCGCAAATCGAACCGTAGCACCCACTCCTGGATCTGCTATTGTTGTTACCAACCTTGGTGAAAACTTTACCGTTAAAGGTCACCATCTTTCCATGATCAAAGACCGTCAATTTGATGGCCGTTCGCGGGCCGATCCGCATAAACACATTGCCGAATTCATTGAAATTTGTGGCATGTTCCGTTATGGAGAAACCAATGTCGATGCTATTAAGCTTAAACTCTTTCCATCATCACTTGCTGGAGATGCCAAAGTGTGGTATAACGAATTAACCCCAGGAACTATCAATACTTGGGAGGAGATGAGGCAAGCTTTTGTAAGCCGATTCTTTCCACCTGCCATGTTTGATAGATTAATGGGAGAAATCCGTGCTTTCACCCAAAATCCTAACGAATCTCTTGTTGAAGCTTGGCTTCGTATGAAAGATTTACTTCGAAGTTGTCATGGTCATAATTTAGGAAAAGGAACGATAATCCAAATCTTTTATCATGGTCTTGATGATTCATCACAAGCAATTCTTGATGCCGGAGGAATTTTTCTTTACAAAACTCCTAACGAGGCATATCAACTTCTTGAGGATCGAGTACTCCTTAAACTCGATTGGTCAAAAGATTCCAAAACCAAACCTTTGCGAAAAACCGTTGCTTTTGTCGACAGTTCAGATAATTCGAAACTCATGGAGAAAATAGAAGCTTTGACTTCTAAAATCGACTCGCAATACAAAGATATTAAAGGAGAAATGAAAGAAATGCGAGATGGCTGTAATAATTGTGGAGGAAATCACACATCATCTGAGTGTGATGACCAACCTATGAATAGACCCATTGAAGGGGAAGCTAATTATGTCCAAGGAGGATATCGTGGAGGAGGTTTTCGTGGTAATTATTACGGAAGAAGTTCTGGAAATTGGCAAGATCGCCAACAAAGGGATAACAACCGTGATTCTCAACCTCGAGTAGACAACCAAAACCAACCAAATTCTGATAAAAAGGACGAATCTGATTTCGAGAAAATGATGCGAGATTTCGTAATCACTCAAAGAGCCACAAACGAGTTTGTGAAAACTCAATTTTTCAATCTCAAAACCAAAGTTGAACAAGGTCAGAAAAATCATCAAGCTTCTATCCAGGATCTTGAACAAAAATTTGGAAGACTTTCAGATCAATTTTCTTCTCGAGTTCCTGGTACTCTACCAAGTAATACCCAATCTAACCCTAAACCGTCTGGATCTAACGATAAGAACTATCGTCCACCACAAACCAGAAATGAGCATATAAATGCTGTATTCACTCGAAGTGGTCTCTCATATGATCCACCACCTGTTCCTACAGATAATCCTGTCATTTCAGATGAGGAAGAAGAAGAAGCTGAGGAAGAAGCAGCTAAAGAGACACCAACACCAACACCAACACCAACCAAAGAAACTACCGTTACACCAATTAAACCTTACACACCAAAAATACCGTACCCACAAGCCCTAAGAAAAGAGAAAAGAGAAGAGCGTAATAAGAAGTTTATTGAGATGATCAAAGAAGTTAGAATTAACGTACCCCTCGTTGATGTTCTAGCTGGAATGCCCAATTATGGGAAATTTTTGAAAGAACTTCTTAACAATCGAAACAAGTTAGAACAAATTTCCGCTACTGTTCTCAATGCAGAATGCTCTGCTATCATTCAAAACAAAATTCCACCAAAACTCGGAGATCCCGGAAGTTTTCTCATACCATGCACATTAGGAAACAACATCACGTGTGATGCTTTAGCCGATTTAGGTGCAAGTATCAATTTGATGCCATATTCGTTGTATTCTAAACTTTCGATTAATACGTTGAAACCCACTAAAATGAGTATAAGATTAGCCAACCATACATACCAATATCCTGTTGGGGTTGCTGAAAATATGCTTGTTCAAGTTGGTAAATTCGTATTTCCAGTGGATTTTGTCATCTTAGAAATGGAGGAGGACAGTCGAGTACCTCTAATCTTAGGAAGACCTTTCTTAAACACTGCTGATGCAATGATCAAAGTTAAAGGCAAAGAACTCAATCTCGGAGTAGGAGAAGATCGAATCACTTTCTTAATCGATAAAGCAATGAAATATCCAAATTCCGCTGATGACACATGCTATAGCATTGATGTTATTGATGAAGTCACTGAAGAGGAATTAGATGCTTTACTTGACGATTCAAAACCATTCATGTCTACTTCAGAAAAGATCAGTGAAGCAGATTCTGATAAAGAATTTGAGGAATTCATGGAAATTAAATTTGAAGATGAGAAAGAAGAAGAAGAGGAGAAATTCGAAGATATCACTGAAAAAGATCAAATGAAAATCAAATCTTCTCTAGAAGAACCACCCACTGATTTGGAACTCAAACCTCTTCCCAATAATCTCGAATATGCCTATTTAGAAGGAAATTCTTTTCTTCCGGTAGTCATATCGTCGTTGCTCGAAGCCAATCAAAAAGAACGACTTGTCTCTGTTCTTAAGAAGCATAAACGCGCTTTTGCGTGGAAAACTTCTGACATACCAGGAATTAGTCCGGACTTTTGTAAACACAAAATCAATTGTGAAGAAGGTACTAAACCCGTTGTGGAAAGACAACGTCGACTCAACCCAAATATGAAAGAAGTTGTCAAGAAAGAAATCATTAAACTTCTTGATGCAGGAATCATTTATCCTATCGAGGATAGCCCATGGGTGAGTCCAGTTCATTGTGTTCCGAAGAAAGGAGGAATGACCGTAGTGACCAATGAAAGGAATGAATTAGTTCCTACTAGAACTGTCACTGGATGGCGAGTATGTATTGATTACAGAAAACTGAATAAAGCCACCAGGAAAGATCATTTTCCTCTACCATTCATGGATCAAATGCTCGAAAGATTAGCAGGGAACAAATACTTTTGCTTCCTTGATGGTTTTTCAGGTTACTTCCAAATTCCTATCGATCCAGCTGATCAAGAGAAAACTACATTTACATGTCCTTTTGGAACCTACGCTTATCGGCGTATGCCCTTTGGTCTATGTAATGCACCTGCAACCTTTCAAAGGTGTATGATCGCAATATTCCAAGATATGCTTGAAACATCTATGGAAGTTTTCATGGATGACTTCTCTGTTTTCGGTGATTCTTTTGAAACCTGTCTTTCCAATCTCGACAAAATGCTTGAGAGATGTGAAGCCGCACACCTAGTTCTTAATTGGGAAAAATGCCATTTTATGGTTACTGAAGGAATTGTGCTGGGACACAAAATATCAAGTAAAGGAATGGAAGTAGACAAAGCAAAGATCGATGTCATCGCCAAATTACCACCGCCCACTAACGTCAAAACCGTTAGAAGTTTTCTAGGACATGCTGGTTTTTACCGCCGTTTTATCAAAGATTTTTCGAAAATATCACGTCCTATGACTAGACTTTTAGAAAAAGATTCTGTTTTTGATTTCAATGCTGAATGCATCAAAGCTTTTGAAACATTGAAGAGTCAACTGACTAGTGCTCCAATCATGGTTGCACCTAATTGGTCACTACCATTTGAACTCATGTGTGATGCAAGCGATTTCGCTGTTGGAGCTGTTTTAGGACAACGTGAAGGAAAACATTTTCGTCCTATATACTTTGCTAGTAAAACACTTAATAGCGCTCAACAAAACTACACGGTCACAGAAAAAGAATTATTAGCCGTAGTTTTTGCATTCGACAAATTCAGATCTTATCTCGTGCTTTCGAAAACGATAGTTTTTACAGATCATTCCGCACTCAAATATCTGTTTACCAAACAAGATGCAAAACCGCGTCTTATCAGATGGATTTTACTACTCCAAGAGTTTGATATCGAAATAAAAGATAAGAAAGGAGCAGAAAATCTTGCAGCCGATCATTTGTCACAACTAGAGAATCCGAATTTGGAAGAATTTAAAGAAAATGAAATTAACGATTACTTTCCAGATGTAACTCTCATGACGATTGATGATGAGGATGATAGTGACGTACCATGGTTTGCAGATTACGCAAATTATCTAGCAGGAGATATTCTTAAAAAAGGAATGAGTCACTACAAACGTAGTAAGTTCTTCTCGGAACTAAAACACTACTATTGGGAGAAACCTTACCTTTTCAAAATGTGCAAGGATGGAATGATTCGAAGATGTGTTTCGGGTTTCGAAACAAAAAAAATTCTTGATGAATGTCATCATGGCCCAACTGGGGGACATTATGGTCCTTCCACCACAGCTAGAAAAGTTTTCGAAGCTGGATTCTATTGGCCTACAATTTTCAAAGAAGCATATACTCTTATTCAAAACTGCGATGCGTGCCAAAAATCCGGTAACCTTTCTCGTAGAGACGAAATGCCTCAAAAGAGCATTCAAGTCTGCGAAATATTCGATATTTGGGGAACTGATTTTATGGGACCCTTCCCTAAATCACACAAATACGAATATATCCTCATTGCAATCGATTATGTTTCCAAATGGGTAGAGGCTAAAGCTCTTCCTACTAACGATGCACGAGTTGTTGTCAACTTTCTCAAAAAGCTATTCGCTCGCTATGGAATCCCTAAAGCTTTAATAAGTGATAGAGGATCCCATTTCTGCAATAAACAAATGGAGAAAGTAATGAAACGATAGGGAGTTCATCATCGTTTTGCTACAGCTTATCATCCACAAACAAGTGGTCAAGTC
>LBNU01005904.1:60859-101523 GCA_014162995.1 Artemisia annua | reverse complement strand
AAGGTTTAACTTGTAGAAACAATAGATTATATCACCATCTAATTATCACAACCAACATGTTCTCAAAAGTTATCACAATCACATGTGTCATTAAGTAGAAGACTAGTCTAAAAAAGTGTAGCTTTTAAATTATTGAATTTGCTTATTATCTTATTTGCTTACGTTTAGAGAATTACTTTTAGACTAATATTAGATTCACTCACAAATCCCTGCGAACGATCCCGACTTACCATCATATCTTGCTATAACGGACGAGTACACTTGCTCGTATGTGTTGTTTCTAGATTCGGTAATTCACCTTTATAAATTTAAAACTTGCACTAACAAATAGCACATCAGTTGGGCGAATTTTTGCCTGCTGCAAAAACAACAATAGTAAAGGAGTGTACGGATTGTTTTTTTACTTGACTTTCTCACAAATATATTTAAGTATTACAGTAAATGGGTGTTTTGATTGGCCTATAATTCAAAGAAAAAAAAGAAGGTTGGGTTGCAAGCGTATTGGTTTAAAAAAGTATTTGTTAATAAATATCGGCTTGACCCTTTTATGCGTTACTGAAAATGAGACAATAATTCTTGCCCATTCACGTAGCCGGTTGAATGTGGGAAGCCGGAGATGACTTAATAATAGTGATTACTGCTTACAAGTGTGTGTATTAAAGGATTAGATGTACATTATCCTTATAAACATTGTAATATTGATACAAAATTACATTTGATGCAATACAGTTTTCACGCACATCAATAACCTTATACGGTGTGTTTGGTTACTGGCTTATTTACATTTGACCTTAGATATAGCACCCGTGACTGATTATCTTAAAATGCAGGTAAGTTTCTAGCAAGAAGCGAGAGTTTGATTTCGTCATTTCAATGCAGGGGACTTTAAGCTATGATTGGAAATGGCTATTGGAAATGAAGGTATTTTCAAAACTAATCAATTTATTTTTTGTTTCTTAACTCTTACGGCTGTTTGGTTTCTATATTGCTGTAAAATTAGGGGTCGTTTGGTTTGTATTTTAGTTGTGAAAAAGGGGATGTTTGGATTCTATTTTGCTATCAAAATCAAGACTATATAAAGCAAAAAACACCATCGGGTGTTTTTACGAGCATTAGAGTCAAAGTTCTATGAAGGATGCCTTAAGTCGATCATACTTTTTGTTGGCTTATCAAGATCTAGAAACTTTAATATATATTACCTTATGAAATGGTGAATACTTGTGTATTAGGAGAAGGCATCTGTGAAGGAAATCGCGATAGCGAATTAAGCAAATGACCGTGCATTGGCAATACCACATCAGAATGCCATACATGTGGTGCCTTAGATTATAGAACCAGTGAAGGTGTGTGATAATGTTTGTTTTATTTTATTTTATATTATTCATTTATTTATTTTTGTTTGTTTTGTGTTTTACTACAAATTGATTCTAATATTTAACTTCCCATCTTGCAGGTTACATAGGTTTGATCAAATTCCCGATCACAATACTACTACTTACCTGACGTCGCACAAATCTTAAATAAAATTTGTCCCGGATGTAAAATCTTCAAAAAGGCCAAGGTCAGGTATTATTACGTTGCATACCAATTCATTACAATGTGTTCACACTAAGTGCTTATGAGTGATCTTCATGATTATGTGCTTTTTGTGTTTTTAATTGTTAGGGGATAGTAACAATAAGTCCTCAGTTATGCTAAAAACATAAAGAATGCTTACAAAATATTTATAATGCCACAGATTTTGTTGAGATAATGGCATCTGCATTCTCACGGAATGCATGGCGCTGCGTTTGGCATATGATCCAGGTTTGAAGACTTTTACTATACATCTATATATGACCAATTGTGTTTTTTCTTACTATTAGGTATGAACATCACTTTGCTTACATGTGTAGAATGACTTGGTTCATGCATGGTGTATGATTTTGCCATCATGAGATGTGTAGAGGTTTTCCCCTCCTAATGTAACGGGAACTTTACATATTGGTCATGCTCTTACTGCTGCTATCCAGGTTTCATGGCTTACACCTATCTTTTCTATAGCTATTGTTTATTTCCAGTTTCCCTCATCTAAGTATAATGGATTAATCACGATTGCGTGCCATGGCAAAAAATGGTTAAAAAGACTTCAAGAAGTCGAAAGCTATGTTTATAACGTGACTTGGCCTTTTTTACTCTCCGGGTATTCTCCCACTTATTTGAGATTTGATATTTATTTTGTCTTTATACACAGCCATATATGCACCTATCACGACATCTTCAACGCACCAAAAAATATTTTGTTGACCTTTTTTAAACGTAATGGGAACTTTTTTGGTTAAGTGTTGACTAATTTGTTTGGTTGTTTTTAGGAGCCCCAAACAGGTTGACCATATCACAGTCGCGGATAACGTGTCAAAATGGTGTGGGTTGAGAATAGGTAAGTTGAACACAGTGTAAGTTGTGTGGTTCGGGCTGTCACAAAGATGATCTGAGGGGAATTTTTCTCTACAATTGTCTTTCGGTAAGTATTTTTCAACTGTAGTTGATGATATGAGGCGATTACATGTTGGTGTTCTCGAATTTCTCTTAGAACAAGCGGGGTGTATCATTAGATGTATACATGTGCCTGAATTATCTCTAATTGATAAAGTATCAACTCAAAAGGAAATGGGTCAAACATATACATAGTATTCCAAAATATATCCTCCCTTTTGTTTTATCAATAGTTTACCATATTTAAGCAACTGATTAGGAGATCATAAGTATAAAAACATGCTTTGTGAGATATTTGACCATTTGACCTATAACCTTTTAACCTGTTAAGACTAAAGGTTTTAAGTTTGAGCCATTTATATATAAATGGGTCGAATTGGGTAATGTTTAATATCTAACAGAGCATTTTGGTCGAGCAGGTCAAACGGGTTAAAAGTTGTCCAAGACTTATTTAATTGATTAAAAAAATTCTTAACTGAATAAATCAATATAAAAAAAACCAAGTGTTTAGAGGCTGGTCCCTTCTCACTCATACTATTGATAATTAGTTTTAGCGCATTAAATGGAGTTTTTCCTTAAGTTGAACTTGAGTAGCAAATTTAAGTTTTTAAAATCATATATGCAATATGTTTGGTGGTTTAGTTGAGGTACCCGTGAGACCATTAAGGAGGAAAAGAAACCCATATTAGAAGAGAACTGCAGCAGCACTCTACCCACCTTTTGAGAAATGGAGTTGCAACCGGCCCAAATACATGACGAGATAATGGCCTCAAATACTCAAATAGACACTCATATGAATGAGTTAATTAATATTACTGCCTTAAACTTTATATCAATGGGTTGTCATTACGTAATATAGTTTGATTTATTTTAAATAGTAAAATAAGACATTTCACTTATTGCTGAACTATATATCAGATTCTAGATAGAGGTTAGTTTAATTAAATTAGTATAGTGAACATGACATTACAGTGTTATACCATTTATGATAGGCAGGCTATTGTGAAGTATAGTTTAATATGATATAACTAATATGTGAAATGACCCATAAATCACTCGTGCAAAGTTACTGAAATGATATAAAATACTTATTACTATACCACTTTATAACTACAATAGCTTATGTTTTTATTGCAAGTCGACCTTCATAGCTAGAACTTGCAAGAGATAATTTACTCAAAATAGCTTTGCAGGTTATTTAAATGTAGACTGTAGCCACACTTGCATAGGTATGCTTACGTTTTATGTTGTTTTAGTGAAATATAGTTTAATACTATATAAATCTATGTTTTATGTCGTTTTTAATGATTATTCTGAAATAAAAATAGTTATGTGTTTATGAAGCGAAGTCATGTATTTGGTCTCTTAATATGTGTTGTAATGTTGCTTGTGTTGTTTACAGTTAAGTGCACACTAGAACAAAGTAATCAATAGCACCTCATGAATGCGTGATAAATCCTTATAGCACGATCCAGCTGTTTGTTTGCGAAACCTACAGAGGTATGAAAAATTCTATTATCAGAGTGATTGCAAGCTCGAATTAGTTGTTGAATTGTAGTCCTTGAAGTTTATATTGAATTTGGCTCATTCAGTAGTCATGAGAAGGTTGCAAATAAACTTCTTGATGTCTTGGTCATTGAAACTGGAACTGATCCAGAATTCTGAAATCATTCTTAATGATTTACAAGAAGATGATGACGAGAAGGTGACTTGTCATGAAGTTGATTCGATGGATGACATTAAAAAGGTAGAGGAGGGGTGTGTAGGTGAGGCTGATTCTCATGTTTTTATTTTGGAAAATAATGTCTCGCTGGAGGTGCAAGGAGGTGGTGCAGCCTGGAACCACAATCAGGTTATGGTATAGAAACGTACTGATTGAGGAGCAAATGACATCCTTTTTCCTTCCGGCTAAAATAAGTATATGTTTATATGTAATATGTTTCTACTATTAGTATTAGGTTTATGAATTCGAAGGGGGCACTAAAGTGCCACTTGCCTTTTTTCCCCGATGTAACATGTAATCGTAATGGTATGTGAGGAAGGGAGCTTATAATACTGCTGCATAACAACTAAGATTCATGAGACAATTAGGAAGCTTTTTTCATGTACTTAGCCTCTTTTGTTCAAATGTAATAAGTACATGCTTGTGTCTACTCGAAGAAGAAAAAACTTAACATAGTTAGTACTTAATAGTGTTGTATTTGCTTTTTCATCTATAAATATTCTCTTTTTTTGCATCTATAAATACTCTATTTTTTGAAATCAACTATATGTAGTTTTTCTTATGTTTTTTATTCTTTTAAAAAACATAAGTTTATTGGTTTTATATATTTTAAATGTGATCATGTTAAGTTTTTTTTACTCCATCTATGATTTTAGAATAAATCTTGGTGATAGCCCGCCTGTCGTTAGCTTTGAAGATTGGCCTTCAACAACATAAGTTTTTTACTCTACAAAATTTTTAATTACGATCAAAATGTCTGGTCATTCCACACCATAAGTTAGCTTTGAAGATTGGCGCTCATGCTATGTGTTTGCGCAATATTGATCAAAGAGGTGGATTGTGTTATGGAACCAAATGTTTTGAGAATATGAATCAATAACATTGAGGCAAAGATTATATTAGTCGTAGAGAGAGTATATTATAGTTCGAATACAGTCTCAGATTTAGACGTAGAGAGAAAGTACATATTTTTTGAATACAATCATTATGTCTTGACTTCCACACCATAAATTAGTTTTGAAGATTGTCACTCCGGTTATGTGTTTGCGCAACATTGATCAACGAGGTGGATTGTGTAATGGAACCAGGTTACAAGTATTGAGAATAGGAATCAATAACATTGAGGCAAAGATTATATCAGGTGGTAAAGTGGGTGAGGTTCGCTCCATACTTAGAATGATTATAAGCCCATCCGACAAGAATATGCCTTTTCAACTTAATAGGAGACGATTCCGTATTTCCGTTTGTTTTGCCATGACTATAAACAAAAGTCAAGGCTAAACATTATCTAAGGTTGGGCTATATTTGTAACGGTCTGTTTTTTCCCACAGACAACTTTATGTAGCTGTCTCAAGAGTAAAAAGCAAGAGAGACCTAAAAGTGTTTTGTTGTGACAAAGACGTCAACTACATCAACTCTACAACCAACATTGTATATAGAGAAGTTCTTCATAGATTATAAACTATATGTAATTCGGTTATTTTGAATGTTAGATTTTGTTTAACGTTATTATTTTCTCGATAATGGCATGTTTATTTTATTCATTTTCGTCTCATGGATGTGACTACACGTTCATACTTATTTAACTATTAATTTTATCAAATAATCAAATTCTTAAAGCTAGCCGCCCCACCGGGGCGGGCCTAAAATCTAGTTAAATATATACAAGAAATTATTTTTACTTTTAAAAAAAAGTGACAAATCTTATTTTTACTAAATTTATGTTGATCATATGATGCCAAATTCCAAATTTCTATGGCTTATTTGGTATTCTTTAAGTGTTTTTGCAAATTCTTAAACTTAGGGGCATTTTGGTCATTTTACATGTTTTAATTTTGAGGTATTACATTTTACCCATGTTGATCCGCAATCCAGAGGCATGATAGAAACAATCAAGAACGTGGGTTAAAGTAGTGATGTTTCCTTCACACCATTGACCCACAAACACAACATCGTCTGCATAAAACATGTGAATATGGCTACCTTCCTAACCCGTTATCAAAAAGCTTACGAAATTCGGCGTCGAATATTTTATCGACCTCACAAAATATACATTTATGAAACAATATTTTATCGAAATTTCATAATGAAAGTTACGCGTGAGTACATGGTGTATTTTGATGTTAATGGGACACATGGTTATTGATGCAGGTTTTAATGACCAGGTTTTAATATTTATAATTACTCGTTTTACCTAAGGTCTACCTATTTGCACTAACGGACAGAGAATCCGGTCGTGTATAGAATAGTAATGGTAACTCCGAGGTCATCCCAAGAGCTATGTGGTGCGGACTATGCCTAAGTCTAATGTCACTAATTAAAAGATATAATGGATTGATTGATTGGTTGAAATGAAAATAAAACAATAAAACAAATAGCAAATAAAGGTAAAGTTGTGAGCACTGGGAGAAAAGTGTACTAGCCTAGTTACTTCTCCTATATCATTTTATATCATGTTCCCTATAAAACTAATCTTATGCTTTAGGTGGGGCGGACATATATCACTAGGTGCATATGGTCAAGTTCCCTAGCCTATTTCCCCCGAATCCTGTCAGGAACCATGGCGTTTCCCATGTAGTAAGACGACGTATGGTATACGGGTTTGAGTCATAAGTGCCACTACATGCTAGAATTATCTTTAAATGGCCCGTTGTCACGATCATAGGCCATTTCTCTAACTTCTTAAGTTTATCAAGTACGGAAGGTGATCCTATGGTCAATTCGCACATGAGGCAATATGGTCAGTTGTCATCCCTCCCATTTCCTCGCAATCCATCAGGCTAGTGTCCTATGGTCAATTCTTCTAGCCTACTAACTCAATTGGGGTCTTAATTCAATTAAAGCTAGCGTAATGGATACAACCGCATATCAAAACTACCGAAACTAAAAGTTCTCAAGACAAACTATGCATGCACACACGTAGAGCATATAAGAAAAGTACAGAAACATGATTAAAACAATATAGGCATCATAACTAGGCTAGCACCAGAGGTGCTTAGCCAATCATATTTGAATTAACACTCGAAATAATGTTTACAAGATCCATATATTCAAAATGTAATTAAAATAATGAAATGCTAAAACTTATGGTGATTGAAGTTTCCCTTGGAAAGCCTTCGTATGCTGCTGTAGAAGGGCCTCCTCAAAGCTCCTGACGATCTCTGATTTTGTGTGTGAGAAAGTTCATGTTGAAATGCAGAAATTAGGGCTGTATTTATAGGCCCGACAGGAGTTACGGCGTAATCACGAAATGTGTTACGCCGTAACTGGTAAATCTTATCCAGATCCAGAGTTTATGGCGTAATTGATGAATTGTTACGCCATAATAGTCATTTAGGGATTCTTCTACGTCGTAATCTCCAAATGGTTACGCCGTAGAGTATTTATCGGATCTGAGATAACTCTTGTAGTCTTCATTACGTCGTATTTCCAAAGGTGTGTTACGCCGTATGTTAATTCTTGATCTTCGACTGCTCTCGTACTCGTAGCTACGCCGTATTCCGTAGTTGTTGTTATGGCGTAGTCTTCATATATGAGGATTCTTCAAGACTTGAGATGGTTACGGCTTAAAGTATGAAATGTGTTACGCCGTAACTGTTGATTCGTGTTGACTTTGGTCTTCATAGTAGAAATCCTTGCTACGGCGTAGTTGAGAGATTGGGTTACGCCATAACATGCTACGGCGAAAGTGACAAAGGCAATGATACATGACCGGAACGCCGGGCAAGACACCAAGACCTGCTCGAATCCTTCACCTAAGCATGATTCACGACTAAGGGTAGGAATAAACAGGGGATTTCACATAATGGGTGTAAAATGAAAAATAAGAAGCAAATAGTCTAAGCCTACAACTAAGTCGTCACCATTTACCGTTCGCCCAAGGTCTAAACTTTGAAACGCAGAAATTGGATCATAGCAAGTAAATGTGCCATTAGAGGACGTCATTATGGGCACAAAACTTGATCTTCATGTTGGTGTAGAATTATTCACCAACTCTTTTCTTCAATTGTGACCGAAGTGGCCTCTTCGATACTAAGTCTTTATAAGCTCTTTNCACACGTAGAGCATATAAGAAAAGTACAGAAACATGATTAAAACAATATAGGCATCATAACTAGGCTAGCACCAGAGGTGCTTAGCCAATCATATTTGAATTAACACTCGAAATAATGTTTACAAGATCCATATATTCGAAATGTAATTAAAATAATGAAATGCTAAAACTTATGGTGATTGAAGTTTCCCTTGGAAAGCCTTTGTATGCTGCTGTAGAAGGGCCTCCTCAAAGCTCCTGACGATCTCTGATTTTGTGTGTGAGAAAGTTCATGTTGAAATGCAGAAATTAGGGTTGTATTTATAGGCCCGACAGGAGTTACGGCGTAATCACGAAATGTGTTACGCCGTAACTGGTAAATCTTATCCAGATCCAGAGTTTATGGCGTAATTGATGAATTGTTACGCCATAATAGTCATTTAGGGATTCTTCTACGTCGTAATCTCCAAATGGTTATGCCGTAGAGTATTTATCGGATCTGAGATAACTCTTGTAGTCTTCATTACATCGTATTTCCAAAGGTGTGTTACGCCGTATGTTAATTCTTGATCTTCGACTGCTCTCGTACTCGTAGCTACGCCATATTCCGTAGTTGTTGTTATGGCATAGTCTTCATATATGAGGATTCTTCAAGACTTGAGATGGTTACGGCTTAAAGTATGAAATGTGTTACGCCGTAACTGTTGATTCGTGTTGACTTTGGTCTTCATAGTAGAAATCCTTGCTACGGCGTAGTTGAGAGATTGGGTTACGCCATAACATGCTACGGCGAAAGTGACAAAGGCAATGATACATGATCGGAACGCCGGGCAAGACACCAAGACCTGCTCGAATCCTTCACCTAAGCATGATTCACGACTAAGGGTAGGAATAAACAGGGGATTTCACATAATGGGTGTAAAATGAAAAATAAGAAGCAAATAGTCTAAGCCTACAACTAAGTCGTCACCATTTACCGTTCGCCCAAGGTCTAAACTTTGAAACGCAGAAATTGGATCATAGCAAGTAAATGTGCCATTAGAGGACGTCATTATGGGCACAAAACTTGATCTTCATGTTGGTGTAGAATTATTCACCAACTCTTTTCTTCAATTGTGACCGAAGTGGCCTCTTCGATACTAAGTCTTTATAAGCTCTTCATCAAGGTGCTATACATATGTGCACCTGTTTATTTCAAATATCTACATACAGAATTTCACATTTTTTTATTACAACAATATACATCCCCCCACTTGAGATGAACAGTACATGAGAAATTGGGGGGTCTTCAAATGATCTTCAATGATATGTCTTTATAGCTGTGATTCCTGAATTCATCCATTTAGACCTCGAACTAGGGCAAACAACAACTTCCCAATCATAGACTAGACTACACGGTAGGCAAAGGTGTAATGGTGTATCGAAACAATATATTTTGGTTAAGAATCGAAAGGAATGGCTCAAAAGGGTGTAACTAGGGGTATCTTGCACTAAAGATGAGTGCAACAAAAGGGTTTACACGGGGGTCGAGAAGTCGAGGTGACTAATCGATAAACACACACATATAAGGCTAGTTAGGTGATAATCCTAAAACATTGCCTTCTAAAATTGTCCCTTCCAAACGTGTCTAGCACATTACTCGTCTATGCGTTTGAAATGATGTAAAAGCCAAGTTCTAAAGTTTACAAAACTACCGGCACACTCAATATTTTGGTGGGTTTGGGTAAACAGGGTGAAACTGAATAGGTTAATCCTCACCATATTAATTCAAGGGTTAAATGCGCTCGGCTAAGGTCTATTCTAGTTCGGTTAAGAAAAACATGTCAAAAGTTTAAGAAAGACAAAATTTCTCAAAATAAACTAGAAAAATGAGGGCTCATAAAGTTCAAGATAATTCTACTCCTGTCCCCCCACTTGAAATGTACAAAGTCCCTTTTGTACTAAAAATTAAGTAAATGTGAAGAGAAGGTAGAATTAGAGCGAGAACTTCCTTGAAATTTGCTCCAAAAAATGAAAGAAGGATCCCGAGAAATCTTCGTGCCTTCAACTAGCCTTTATAAGCAAACTTCATTTCCCTGATATCACAACACTACCACAAGCATAAATCTAAAAAAATAAATAAATAAAAAGAAAAATCCTAACTCACTTTCGTAGGAATCACGGTTGCATTTAGCATATGCAACAAGCATTTTAAACCACTTGGTGTCCCAAGTGGACGAGTTAAGTCTCGTGAGGGCTTACAGGGAACATACCCACAAAGTTCATTTAATTACTATTACAAGTTTAGTATGTTTGAAAATATTTTGAAAGATACACCTCAGAGAAGTGTTACGGCGTAACCAAGGAAGTGAGTTACGCCATAATCAGAGAAAACCTGGAGAGATCAGCTACGGTAGGAAGGTTACGGCGTAGTTATAGCACTTAGTTACGCCGTAATGGCTGATCTGAGAGTATCAGTTTCTGCAGTAAACAGATTCTCTCGCTCCTCCATGCTCCAATTCCTGCAAAAATATAAGACAAACATACAAACCAACAAAATCAAAGAAAAGGATAATATGGGTTGTCTCTCGTAAGAGCACTTTTGTTTATTAACGAGTCTTTAAGTTAGACTCATTCCTACGGTTGATCACGTGGGTGGTCAACGAACTCATCCAAGCTCGTCCATCTTCCTCATTAAGTTCTGGCAGATCCATGCTACATTTGCTGAAGTACGTGAGAATTCCTTCCTTTCTTGACTAACAATCTTGGTGAACTTTTCATCTGAACCGATTGAATATCTAGTAACTTCAAAAGTTTCAGCATGAATGGGTGGAGGTTTCTTGTATGGGATCCCGAGCAACTTACACCGGCGTTGCTCGTAAGCTTCATTGTCCAAATTGGTGAATTCATCATACCCTTGAAGATCAAGATATTCAATAGTTCCGTTAAGATCATCATCATCCGATTCCGATCCTTTATACCAACTGTCCTCTAGCTTGTCTTCAATTAGATTCAAAATTTGTTGGTTTCTATCTTCACTTGTACTTGCCTCGCAAGCATTATCAAGATCTTCATCGGATTCTTCTTGCTCTACTTTCTCCATACTTCTTGTATGTTCTTGCCAGATCTTTTCTTTAGTCAAGTAGTCGACTTTACCATACTTGATTTTTACCCAATCGTTAAAACTTAGCATGTCAACCCACGGTAATTTACATCTTTGGTTATCATTAGTGGACGTCCAGCAGTGGGACGTATCTCCAATCCGTTTTTTGCTGCTTCCACCATTGCACTCATCTCCATAGGGGTCATATGATGCCCAAAAAGACTCCCCATCGTCGTTACTGATTCTGATTCGTTAGCACCAATGCTCCATTACCACCTTGTTCTCGTAGTCTTCCATCACTAGTGGGTCATTGGTCTCCTCAACAGGAAATAGATAATCATTTGTGGCATGTCTCGATCCCTTGACCTTTTCTCCTTGATCTCCATTGCTGTCCATAGGTAAATTGTTATCGTCGATGCGGTTCACTTCTGCCCATATTTCAAACTTTTTGATCCTATCAACGTTCCTGTAGACAATCAGTAACCATTCGTCAAAAGCTATTGTTCCTTTCCATTTAAAATCCTTCCGAAATTGATCAAGAGGTGATGTCCACAAATGTTTGTTTCCTCTTATCCTTTCTTCGTCTCCACCTCCATCACATAGTTCATTGTTTGGGTCGCATGAAGGCCATAGGTCATAAGACCATTTGTTATCAACAGGAATAGGTATGCACCAATGGTACCTATTTTCAATAGTACATTGAGCTTTAGGTAAGGCCTTCTGTAGTACGGTATCAATGTGGTTTTTTGCTAGTGACGGCCTTCAGCTCTTCTTTATCCACCTGAGTGCCTTTCCGTGGATTGCCAGCTGTCTCATTGTCGGACTCCTGATTACGCCATACGGCGTAACTCGGTTTCATAACGCATGGGTCCCTCGGGGGTAATATTGATTTGTTCCTTGCTCATTGGTATAGCTGCACAAACTTTAGCCTTCTCGATTATCATTTGTTCTTGCAAATCCTTAGATAGTAACTCGATTTTTGCTTCAGGGTTCTTTAGAGTTTCGTCGTGAGATTTTAAATTGGCTTCTGTTCCTTCTTGAAAACTTTTTAACCAAAGTTCTCTATCGGTTTCCCTTTTAGCTGACTCTTCTAGGAATTCGCTGACTGTTTCTTCGAGAGACGGTCTTCTTTCTCCATATGTTGCCCGGTTGTTGAATCGGGAGTTAAGACCTTGTCTACTCGTCCGGTATCCGTTGCTATTACCATGGAATGGTCTTCCATCCACATATTTTACTTCCTCTACTTGTTTATTATCTTCGTCCTTTAATGGGCAATCCTTTGCGAGGTGGGCTCCTTCGCAAATGTCGCATCCGACTTGGAGGCATGAACGCTTTCTTTGAGCTTCTTTACTTCTGTTCCCAAGTTCTCGAGTTGATTAGTAAGGGCGTTCATACCTTCCATACTTCCACCGGTACTTCTTGTGCTACCTCCATCGTGCCATTTTTGTGAATGGTCAGCCATATCTTGAATTATATCCAAAGCTCGAGAAGGTGTCATTCCTGGGATAGGACCTTGGGAATCAATCATCCGTCTAGTAGCAATGTTGATGCCTTTATAGAACAAGTTAACCTTTTGTTGAATGTTCACGTCAGGTGTAGGGCATCTATACAAGAGGTCACTAAATCTGTCCCATGCTTGGTACAATGTTTCGTCTTCCTCTTGTCTGAAGTTATGGATCTCCTCCAATTGTTTTGTTGTTCGTGAAGGAGGGCAAAAACGTTGAATGAAGTTCTTTTTGAGGAGATTCCAAGTGTTGATGGTTCCCGGAGGCAACCTATCAACCCATCTTTTAGCTGCTCCGGAAAGTGTCATAGGGAACACTCGGAGCATGACTGCGTCATGAGAAACACCTGGTATGTTGAAGAGACTAGTAATGTAGAGCACATTTTCCACGTGCTCATAAGCATCTTCCATCTTGAGTCCAGCAAACGGTTTCTCTCTTAGTTCCCTCAAAAACTGCAGCTTGATCTCGAATTGAACATCCGCTCCAATCATTGTCCTCACAAGGCCCGGTCCTTGCTCGTCCCTAGTCATAGCAAGGTACTCTTCCAAAGTAAGAGTATCGATATCGACTGCTTCCATGGTACCTGAAACTAAAAACGAAAATATAAGAAAAACAAAATAAAACTAGAAAATTTAAAAACTTAAACAAAAATCCTATTATAGCTCCCCGGCAGCGACGCCAAAAACTTGATGCAGGTTTTACCGACCAGGTTTTAATATTTATAATTACTCGTTTTACCTAAGGTCTACCTATTTGCACTAACGGACAGAGAATCCGGTCGTGTATAGAATAGTAATGGTAACTCTGAGGTCGTCCCAAGAGCTATGTGGTGTGGACTATGCCTAAGTCTAATGTCACTAATTAAAAAAAATAATGGATTGATTGATTGATTGAAATGAAAATAAAACAATAAAACAAATAGCAAATGAAAGTAAAGTTGTGAGCAGTGGGAGAAAAGTGTACTAGCCTAGTTACTTCTCCTATATCATTTTATGTCATGTTCCCTATTAAACTAATCTTATACTTTAGGTGGGGCGGACATATATCACTAGGTGCATATGGTCAAGTTCCCTAGCCTATCTCTCCCGAATCCTGTCAAGAACCATGGCGTTTCCCATGTAGTTAGCCGACGTATGGTATACGGGTTTGAGTCGTTAAGTGCAACTACATGCTAGACTTATCTTTAAATGGCCCGCTGTCACGATCATAGGCCATTTCTCTAACTTCTTAAGTTTATCAAGTACGGAAGGTGATCCTATGGTCAATTCGCACACGTGGCAATATGGTCAGTTGTCATCCCTCCCATTTCCTCGCAATCAATCAGGCTAGTGTCCTATGGTCAATTCTTCTAGCCTACTAACTCAATTGAGGTCTTAATTCAATTAAAGATAGCGTAATGGATACAACCGCATATCAAAACTACCGAAACTAAAGGTTCTCAAGACAAACTATGCATGCACACACGTAAAAGCATATAAGAAAAGTACGGAAACATGATTAAAACAATATAGGCATCATAACTAGGCTAGCACCAGAGGTGCTTAGCCAATCATATTAGAATTAACACTCGAAATAATGTTTACAAGATCCATATATTCGAAATGTAATTGAAATAATGAAATGCTAAAACTTATGGTGATTGAAGTGTGATTTCTCCCTTGGAAAGCCTTCGTATGCTGCTATAGAAGGGCCTCCTCAAAGCTTCTAACGATCTCTGATTTTGTGTGTGAGAAAGTTCATGTTGAAATGCAGAAATTAGGGCTGTATTTATAGGCCCGACGGGAGTTACGGCGTAATCACGAAATGTGTTACGCCGTAACTGGTAAATCTTATCAAGATCCAGAGTTTACGGCTTAATTGATGAATTGTTACGCCGTAATAGTCATTTAGGGATTCTTCTACGTCGTAATCTCCAAATGGTTACGCCGTAGAGTACTTATCGGATCTGAGATAACTCTTGTAGTCTTCATTACGTCGTATTTCCGAAGGTGTGTTACGCTGTATGTTAATTCTTGATCTTGGACTACTCTCGTACTCGTTGCTACGCCGTATTCCGTAGTTGTTGTTACGGCGTTGTCTTCATATCTGAGGATTCTTCAAGACTTGAGATGGTTACGGCGTAAACTATGAAATGTGTTACGCCGTAACTGTTGATTCGTTTTGACTTTGGTCTTCATAGTATAAATCCTTGCTACGGCGTAGTTGAGAGATTGAGTTACGCCGTAGCTTTTACAGCATACTTGGATTTGTCTATCTTTTGCATGTACTTTCAAATTTCCTCGTCTCTTTAGCTCCTATGCTCACTCGTAACCTGAATACAAAATATGAAAATATAATAGCATATATTCACATTATTAATAATATAAATGAGCATAATAGGGTGAAATTGACACTTAAATATCAGGGTAATTTGATGTTCTCAGTTATATCAATGCACAATTCACCATCCAATCGCTCCTTAATTGTCTTTTATAACCAATTTTTGAGGCATGAACCGATCAAGAATAACTATTGCATGGATAAAAACCGATGATCCAACATATTTGTTTTTTTCTATGAAAACAAAAAATAAAACACAATTACGAACAACTCTTATCTATATACATCACAAATAAAGATTAAAAAAAGAGAGAAACATACACCAGAGCCGTATTCGAGGGTATGCGAGGTGTGCTATCGCACAGGGCCTCAAAATATTAGGGGCCTGTAATTCTATATCCCTTTATATATTTTAGGGCCTCAAAATTTACTTTCAACTTCAAATTGTTAAAGATATATGAAATTATGTTATAAATATTTGTTAAATTCATCTTGAAGTGGTCCGGAATGACAAAGAACTCATTAAAATTTAAAGTTAGATGGCTATAATAAATCTTTATCGTCATATTTAGGCGTCACGCAAAATTTCGCACAGGGCCTCCGCTAACTCAGCAACAGCACTGACATACACACATCAATAGCTCGAATTATGTAGAAAAAACACTCACGCATATCAACACAATTGGGTCCTTTTAAATTTTTAATGTTGTCGCCGTGATGCAACCATGCCATGAGAAAATTGATTCTTCAAAAAGCATTTTGTCGAAAAACACTCGCGCTAAAAATATATTTGTCAAAATAAAATCATTCGCCGCCAAAATTCTCTTGGAACCAGACACCGCTGCCGCTAGACACGGGTACTCGGCTAGTAGAATAAAAATATATTTTTATTATACTACTTAACTTGTAACTAGAATAAAATGAGAACAAAACTTAAAATGAGAATGATTAGAAGTAATTATAACCTCACATTTGAGAAATGTCAACTTGAATTAGATGCATTTTATGCATTTATATGCATTTAATATATTATTTAGCTCAAAATTAGATGCATATACATATATTAGATGAAATTCATCAAATTAGATAAGTCATGTGCTTTTTTAGTCTCTACATGCCAAATATAGTTCGAGTGCTACTTTGCATTTTTTTCAATTCAAAATCACTTTCGAAACGGTAGCCAATGCAACTAAACAAATGTTTGTGATCTCTCTATGAACCACAATAGAAAATATATTTTCTTATAAGAAATGGACATTGTCAAAGCCTATAATCTCATTATTGTGAAATATACCAGGTGATGATATGCAAATGAGTGATGAAATGGCTGATGGTGGTGGTGGAGTTTGCAGTGGCATTGTAGCCCAAGACGTAGGAGGTTAATTAAGTTTATATCATGGTAAAGGTTAAAGGATTTCTGATAACAACATATCATTTTTCGTTGTTCCGGGTTTAACTAGCAACATTTTTTTTTTTTTTTTTTTTTTTCATTTTAAAACTTATGATTTATCAAAACTGTATACCCAGTCAACGCACATAATAACTGTATACCCGAGCAACGCACGGGTATTACACTTGTATATATTTGTAATGATATGCACACATATCATTTTACTTTGCACACATAGAATTAATGAGTAAAACAAGAATTCCCCACGTAATTTTAGGTGTGCAAAGTAATATCAAATATAGATTTGGTTTAAAGTTTTGCCAAAGCTTTCTAAATCAAAAACAGAATATATAATTTGGTAGGGTTCAATTTTCTTTGCAAAGTCCGTTTAGTTACAAATTTGATCCGGTTTAGATCTTATGCGGATTACCTAATTTGTGAACACCCTGCTATTCACTTGTCGACATATTGATTTCCCACATAATGATTCCACTATTCAACAATCATAACTATATACAGTAGAATCGATATGAAAGTTCAGATATTTATACATTTATTTAAATATGATAGATTACGAATCTAAGTTCATATAAATCTCCAACATCATAAGGTTGTTAGTCATCAAAACATAACATATGAACCAGATATCAGATATTAAGCCTGGTATTTCTAGTCAACGCTTAGACCAAACATGCAATTTGTCCCACTAATGATGCCAAAGCTGCAACCCAAAGGTTGCAACTTAAATTTGCAACTATTGTTCATAATCACGTTACCAGATTTGACATCCTCCAGATATTAAGCCTGGTATTTCCAGTCAACGCTTAGACCAAACTTGCAATCTGTCCCACTAATGGTGTCAAAGCTGCAACCCGAAGGTTGCGACTTAAATTTGCAACTATTCTTCATAATCACTTTCCCAGATATGACATCCTCCAAGTATGCTTTAATCACAAGCGAACCCTTGGTGGGTACAGCCACTAAAGATTTTGTCAGCTGAATCACACCATCCTCTAAAACATGATTGGGTAGAAAGAGTAATGACATGTAGTTATATTTACGTGAAGGTAGACATTGACATTCAGCAAGAAAGTCATCGCCATAATAGGCAAGTACATACCCACGTACTTCACGACCAGGTGTCTTGGTTTCAAAATTTACCTCCAAAGACGCATCGATTGCATCCTTTAATAAAACGTAATACAAAAGTGTGGATCCTTCCTTCCCTGATATATCAAGAACACCACATGCACTATCCGATTTCTTCTCCCAAAAATCTAAGAGGTCTATTTCTATCTTGTGATTGCAAATTTGATAACACGCGTCCTCGTTCTTAGCAACATAGAGTTCCATACGAAGCTCAATAGAAGAAGAGACCGGAACTGAATAACCACTACTGGGATTCCGGAGGTATACAAGCCCCGAGTCATCCGGGATTATGGGATCACACCATTTATGGTTGAATAAAGTAACATGAGCAAAGTCAGGCTCAAAAAAGTGAGATTCCACATCCGATGATAGTAATCCATACTTGTTTGAAACTGAAATAACCCCAAACACCTTACCCACTTCATCAGACCCATAATGTGCTGCAGTACGGGTAAGAAACGAAAGGAGCTCAAACCGAGAATTTCTTTGTGGATCCCTGATAAAAACAACATCCACAAATTAAAAACGAAAGTTACAATCATAGAAAATTAAGTTGTGTTGCAACAGTGAAAAAATTATGCAATAGAGATAGAGAGAGGACTTGTTTGTTTTCAATAGTTGTATAGCACTAAGTTAGGTTAAGTCCTTGTCATGTATACAGTAGACATGAGAAACACAAATGAATTCTAGGGAGTGCCTTAAAAGAACATACTCTCTATTGCCTTTCGCAACAACTCATTTATGTTAATTCTAACTCAATTAATCCAGATCCAACACCAAAGCAACAACTCATTTATGTTAATTCTAACTCAATTAATCCAGATCCAACACCAAAGCAAAGATTAATAAAAAGTAGAGGAATTTTAATTTATTATTTTAAAGGGGAAATTTCATATATCCCCTTAAAAAAAGCTCTATAATTTCATATATACCCAACTCAATTGTTAAATATCATATATATCCGTTAAATACATTTGAAATATCAAATCTGCCCAATTACCTAAAACATTATAATATGACAGGTATACCCCTTTTTTTGAATTTTTTTTATCAATTACTTATAAGCTTTACGTTAACCTAAAACAACACTCAACCGAAAGTATTATGAGTTCCAACAAAAAGCTCTTAATATCAATCCACATAATCCAGGAAAGAAAAAAAACACACACACACACACACACACACTTGTCAAAAACCTTATCAATCCACATAATCAAACCAAAAAAAACTTATCAAAAACCAATAGTATCTCAAGTAACATAATACTTGTTTGACAAATTCATAACCTGACCTATTTCATTGTTGCATGACCATCGGTGGCTACACTTCGATTTACGTTTAACGGTACCTACTAAGTGAAAAGCATGCTATGTTGAGGATATAATGAACGTTTAAAATAAATTAATGTTAACTGTCAAACTCTTACGTTTCAAAATCGAGGGTTTTGGCCTTTTTGTGCTCAATAAAGCAAGGGTAGAATTGTCACTAGCTAATTTAACAAAAAAAAATAAGATTGGGTACATATGAAATTAGGGAGAACTTTAAGGTGATATATGAAATTCTCTCTATTTTAAAAGTCAAAAAACACATTACCTACAATTTTGATTTTATTTATATACAATATTACAATTACAACAAAATGACAACCATCACAGTCATTTTCAAAGGCATAATGGAAAGGTACGATACTTTATGCAAAGAACCCGATATTTGACTTAAATTTCATAAAATGAAAATAAACTTAGCATAGAAAAAATCAATTATTTTGAACATAAAAACCAGTAGTTACCTAGCATTTACATCCACTAATCGTTTCGCGACGGAAAATGGTAATCCCAATGGCAGAGGGGTCACTGATAACTCACTTGCTTTGGGGAGAGTTTGATCCGGAAAGAATGGGGATGTCTACACGAAAAAAGAAGTTTAAAACTGGTTATAATATGTGGAATTGTGAATAACTTTGTTTTTTATACTAGTTATCATATGGTAACGAGTTTTGATGTTATCTTATACTGATCATGAACTGATTCAATAAGTTTAAAACTGGTTATTGAGAAACCAAATTAAAGAAAAAAGTTACTAGACAACACATACCGGAGTGATCCCCAAAAGATGAAAGCCTTTTTCCAGTACCACTGCAGTGGCCTCACACAGCAACAATGTGCTCGTATCCATAATAGACCCAGCCTGCCAAAATTTTCAAAATTACACCTTTATAATTGGGACAAAAATACTCGTGTATACCTTTTAGAAATCGTATAATTTAAAAAAAAATTAAATAAATAAATAAATAAATAACTTTGGTTTGAGAATCACAAATTTCACCTTTTATAATCACGACAAAAATAGTCACATATACCTTTTAAAATCAAATTATTTTGATAAAAAAAAATAACTTTGGTTCAATATTGTATGAGAAAAAAATATGTATGTACCTTGCACACACAAGAATAGTAACAGTTGAATTTCTTTGATAAATCGTAAAGGTATTCACATAGGATGTGTGGCAGGACACGCAAACAAGACTCTTCGAGGGCCTGGAAAAGAAAGTTAAAAGTATTTTACATAATCATATTCACAAGATTAATAAAATTTACAAAAATCAAACTTTTCACTTCATTTTTCCTTCTACGTTTGTGAAATGTCTTCATACAGGCATCTACATTAGTATTGAATATTTACCCCCAAATGTTTGTGCCTGTTATAAACGGAACTAGCTTTTCTAACACTCTTGATTATTTGTTTCATTATTTTCAAAATTTCCTTATAGTCTAGTACGCAACATATCATGTTATATTTATTGCTTGCCCACAAGCACGCGACTTAAAAACTTAAATCAACCATACATTTTAGAGCATGTTAGAAGAAACTATAATGTGTTAAGAGTAACCTAGGGAAATCAAACCAATTGTTCACCTCCAAAAACTATGTGTTACAACTTCTACTAGGGTTATGTATGTTCAAGGAAATAGTAAAAGTTCATTATGATATTGTCTAACCTCAGTAAACTCGAGTAATCGGAATCCTAAAATCCGTTCTTCACCTTTCACCCATCCTTCATCTTTACCCAGTATTAACTTTGAAGCCTGTTGCAGCACACATGTATATCCATTAACTTAATGTTTAAGAACAAGAAAGCAATAATATTGGTCCAAGATGAGAATGTTGAAAAAATATTGAAACGAAAAGATATTGTTACCTTTAACTCATTGATGTTTTTACTTGAATCATCAGTAATTCTACGAATTTTGGCTTGTGTATGTAATAGATACATAAAAGTATTTCCCTATATATCAAGCAATTTGAGTAGATCATGAGAATAGAAATATACAATAGCTAACATCACTACTAATGGAAGAACAGAGTACCTCTTCTTTGATAATCTCATCATTGATATTGAATTTAAATTCGTCCAATCTATTGTGTTTCAGGAATACATACCTGTTAAGAAGACAAAACCCAAACCATTGAGTATATGAGTACAAAATTTTGACCTAAAAGTAGGCTATCTCATTTATGAAACAAAGGAAATAGCCGGTGTAGACATCGTTAACTTCAATATATAAAAGTTTGGAAATAAAAACTTTGACTACAGCAAATTCATAGGATATTAACATTTACCACTCTACTTGTATGTATTAATATTGATAGCAAATACGGGTAAAAGTTATGATAAAAGCATGAGAATCTTACAATAAAACACAATCTAAAACTGCTTCAGGAGTATATCCAAGCAACATAGCATCCTCGGCTGATAAAAAGAAATTGTGAAATTTAGCCATTTTAAAATCGATCCCGTTATTATATTAATGGGTTAACAAAAAATATAATTTTGGTAAACCCATCATTTATTCACGAAAACAAATTAAGAATTAATGAACAATATCTCGTATACCTTGTTCCGCCGCCACATGAACATTAGCTTTTTCTAACAACATATCTTCCAGTTCAGTACTGCAAGATCGATATCCTGCATAACTTGTTCTGGCGGGTTTGTGCCTATTACTTTTGACATGCTCTTCGAGTTTAGCAGCCTGAAAAAAAATTAAGTCAATTTCTCATCTTTATTTTTAACATGTTATCAGTTAAGCATAAAGTTACTTACGGTAAAGGACATTTCAATAAACTCTTGTTTCCATACAGGAGTCAAGTATACCATCCAATCTGCTCTATGCAGTCCATACCTACATATGACAGAAAATTGAAAAGCCACTGTTCATATAACATTGGTGAAATGTAACACTGCTTAGAATAAAATTATCAGAAAAAACAAATCTATTACTAGCCAATTCATATAGATGTTTTCATAAAGTTAGCAAGGAAAGTACCAAAATGCTAAGAGATCTTTATAAGCATTGTCGAAATCTCTCTGATCTTGTCTTTCTTCATTCGGAAACCATCTATTCAACACATTTTGAGCCCTGTCCCTCTGAAATAAATGGAAACACCCTCTGAAATAAATGGAAACATAAACTCATAAAGTGCAAAAATGTAATTTTTTTTTTTCATATAATATATATAGATGCAAACCAAATGATCCTAGCTCAGATGGCCACCCAATTTGGGGGGAGGTTTTACCCTCCTAGGCAAGGTCTCAAGTTCGAGTCTTGTCTAGGCGATAGGGGTTTCCTCTCGCGTGTGTAAAGGGAAGGGTGCCATTGCCTTCTGGGCTGGACCCAACCTGGTTGTGTGGGCTCGCTACGCCTTCTGGGTTAGGGGCCATGTAGCCACAAATTGCCGTTCAAAAAAAATATATATATATAGATGCAAATATAAAACGGAATTAATATAACAAAGATCTGAATACGTACTTTAGAACGTGTGGACGAGATCGTAGTAGGGTGACCGATGGTCACATCAACTTTAGAATACTTGAGAATACTCATTAGCGTGTATCCTATAGCGCGTCGGCGAAACAAATCCACATGCATTTCCTCATCCAAAGAGGGATAGTCCACAATTACCCTTTCGGCAGGAAGTTTTGGTGCCCAAGTATCTATACCATCTTTTAGCATCTTATGAATGCTCTGCAAGGAAACACGAAGTCTAAGTGAAAATTGTATTGTATGTTACAAAAGAGTTGGAAAAAAAAAAAAAAAAAAAAAAAAAAAAAAAAAAAAAAAAAAAAAAAAAAAAAACCTTCGCAATCCATTTTCCTGATAATTCTATAGTTACAAAACCAAGATCATTTGTGGAGGGTGTTCCCTCTATCATGTCAGATTCCGGAAACTTTTCCTTGATTTTCTATGACAATAAAAGAACACACCGAAACATATAATTACAGTTAAAAAACTCAAGTTCAAAACCCATGGTTGACAAAAAATGTTATTACCTCTCCAACCTCTCTTGGTCCTCCATCTAAGGGTCTTAATGTTCTTGTACAGCTGGTTCTTAATACAGGGCATATCCACAAGGCATTTTGGCTGTAATCATTCAGAAGAAGAAAAACTAAATTTATATGTTACCTACCAAAAGAAAGTAAAATCGCACAAATATCAGAAACAACATATACCATTCATAAACACCATGCATCCCTTTTTGGCAAGTATATAGCATATGCTCTTGTTTTAAGTCGGTGTAACTATCTTCATCTTCAAGGTGACCATGTCTCACTGCGGTTTCATTTTGCTTTATTTCTTCTTGAAGACGTTTCAGTGCAGTTTCAAATGGCTTTGAGATTTCTTCTTGAAGGCTCCATCTCTTGTGTTCCTGTATTACAAAACCAGAGCCATTGTCTTAACTGTGTAAATTCATATATATATATATATATATAAATAATGATAATGTGTACATTAATGACAGACTTACATCAGGAGCTCTCATTGTTGATGTAGAATGGGCCCACTTTAAGACTTTCCTCCTAGGTTCCTGTAATACAAACTAGTACCATCATCTAAACTGTGTAAATTTATATAAAAAAATGATAATGTGCAAGTTAATAGTAGACTAACATTAGGATCTGCCGTTCTTGATATAGAACTTGGCCACTTAACAAAACTCCTCTCACCTTCCTGTATTACAAATTCAGTGCCATCATTTCAACTGTGTTAATTTATATTTAAATAACAAACATGATAATGTGTACACTAATAATAGACTTACTTCAGGAACAGGAATAGCTGCGAATTGTACTTTAGAATATGCCCACTTTAAAAATCTCTTACATTCCTGTATTACAAAACCAGTGCCATCATCTTAACTGTGTAAATTTATATAGAAAAACATGATAATGTGTTAATAATAGACTTACATCAGGATCTGCCATTGCTCTTCCTTTAGAAACTGCCCAGTGTAAGAAGTCCTGTCTTTCCTGTGGTACGAAACAAGTGCCGTCATCTTAACTGTGTAAATTTATATTAAAAAACCATGAACATTAATAGTAGACTTACACCAGAAGTTATTTTAGAATGTGTCCAGTCCTGTGATACAAAACCAGTGCCATCATCATCTTAACTGCGTAAACTCGTATATAAAAAAAAGATAATGTGGATGTTGACAACAGACTTACATATATTTCTGGTATTGTTGTAGATGGAAACATTGATGGTGTAGAAGCTCTGATGATATTTTTAGTACAAGATGCCATTCTTGCTGATGTAGAAGGTGACAATGGACTTACATACATTTTAGTTCCGTGTGTCGGTACATAAGGTGCCACTGATGGCGTAGATGTCCTTATCGTTAATGTAGAAGGTACTGCACGTGTACCAGACCCATTATTAATTTTCGGTCTCTCACGTTCCTGTAATACAAAATACAATGCCATCAGTGTAAATCAATAAATAAATAATAATGTGTGCGTAAATAATAGACTTACATTCAATCTTGATTTCTTTGATGAAGATGGCTCCATCTGGTAACAAACATGTAAGAACTAATTACGTTACCATAATAAACAAACATGTAAGAACTAATTACGTTACCATAAATTTGCCGGGGTTTCATCCCCTTTCCCAAAAAAAAAATAAGAGTAATAAGTATTCCCTGCACTACTAATTTCTTATTTGTAACGAGGAAAGTGAATATGGGGTTGTTAGGGTCAAAAGAACATTGTTTTAACCTATTACTTAGTATCTAATTTTCGAGGAATGATATAGCCACAAAGAAAATTTCCACAAAACATTCACAAAGTGATGTGTCAAAAGGTCATTGGTATATGTTGTGATAGTTTCTCTTTCCTCTTTATGATTAAACCAATCATTCTTTGACACATCATTTTGTGGATGTTTTGTGAAAATTTTCTTTGTGGCTATAGCACTCCTCCTAATTTTCAGACCACCATGTGTTTGAATATACGTTCATTTTTATCACTCATCATCATGATTACAAAACAATAAGACGAATACAATTTTTTTCAAATATATAATGGTGAGCTGGTCTTATTTTATAGATCAATTCGTTTAGAGATGATTTTGACTTACTTTTATGGTTAAGTGTATTAAGGATATTTAGTTTTGAGGTTAAAAAACTAAAACTTTGTTTTTCTTGTAAGCTTAGATGCTTAACAACGTCATATTCAAGGGTGTTTGTGTAAGCTTATATATGTGGGTTTATTAGCTTATATGATTTCGGCTTATAATAAGCCTCAATTTTTTTCGGCTTATTTTGAGACTTATGAGCTTCTTAGGTCATAACAAGCTTATATAAAGTCTCAAAATAAGCTGGAAAATAGAGGCTTATTATAAGCCGAAATCATATAAGCCCACATATATAAGCTGACACAAACACCCCCTCACTATCCTCTTTTAATAACAGATGATATTAGCATAGCATATTATATCATGAATCAATCAATAACAACCGAAGACGAGGAGAAGATTAAAAATTATTACCCAAAGATTGATGAATAGCTTCAGCGATTGATGTTGTTAAATAAATAAGATAAAAGTGAACTACCACACCAACGTTAAACTAGGTTTTAAGGTTTTGACGAGGGGGATGGTACTTGTGTCGTGTGGGGCTTTTCGGTTTTGACTTGTGTAATTTTTGTGCGGTCAAATTTTATGTGTTTATTTTTTTTTTGTCTATTATTTTTTTTACTGTTTGTACTTTGTATAAGTATTTTTTTTTAATCGTCTTAGTGTATATGATCCGAATCATTTTTTGTTCTATATGTTTATTTGCCTCAATTTATGTGTGAGAAATAAATAAAGTTAATCGTTAATGTGTACTTTTAATTTTTCAATGTCAATGGCTTGTGTTTTTGCCTGTTTCATCGGGTATCAACCATTTACCAAAAAAATAAAAAAATAAAAAAAATAAAAAAATTAAAAAAAAAAAAATTGTACTTTTTGCAACTAAAATATGTCATCTAACATGATTCTTACGTGTGAAATGGATTATAAAAGTTACATTAATTATACTTTTTTTGTTAGTTTATTACATATGAGACTGATTTAAAGCGGCAAATATTTATACATGCGAAATCGTGATTTTAGTTTAACCATTGATGCAAAAATTAAGGGTTCAATCTGTAGTCATTGCGAGAAAAAAGTCTGTCGGTTAGAAACAAAATATGATATAAGAAAAAAAGTTTTAAAGATTAAACAATTTGTAGAATATTTATTTAGTGATGGATGTTGTTACTATTTCTGACCAATGGTATAATAGTCCATTAACATTATTCAGTTTCAAGTTATTTTAAATTTAAATAATGAACATACACTCTTTGTAAGTAGTAGATTAAATAATTTTAGAGATATTTATTTAGTGGTAGATGTTGTTACAATTTCTAACCAAGGGTATAATAGTAAATTAACATTACTCGATTTTAAGTCATTTTAAATTTAAAGAATGAAAATATACTCTTTATAAGTAGTAGAGATTAGGGCTGAGCACCGAGTTTTCAAAACCGAACCGGACACGACGAAACCGACCGAACCGACGAAAACCGAACCAGACCGACGGCCCGTCGGTTCGGTTTCGGTTCCGGTCTTTCATAAAATTCGGTTTCGGGTCGGTTCGGTTCGGTCCAATTCGGCCCAAAACCGAAAAAAACATGCCAAAATACACGTAGACCGACAAAACCGAACCGAACCGACGCAAAACCGAACCGACCCGACGGCCCGTCGGTTCGGTTTCGGTTCCGGTTTTTCCATGAAATCGGTTCTCGGTTTTTTCGGGTCGGGTCTGATTCGGGTCGTTCCGACCCGATGCTCAGCCCTAGTAGAGATTATTAATCTATACTATTTATAAAGAGAAAATGGTCAAAAGTTAAAAAGTGTAAAGTGGAAAAATTGAAATTAAGGTATTGCCTAAATTAACTCCTGAAACTTAAAACTTAATTTAAAACTCTCTCATCTCCTCATTCTCAACCTCGGCTCTCTCTCTCTCTCTAAAAAAACAAACCCTTTCTATGAATTCTCTCCAAAAAAAAAAAAAAAAAAAAAAAAAAAAAACCCCGCCCCCGCACCCCTCCACCACCGGTAACCTCCAACACCGACGCCCTTCACCACCGGACCTCCACTGTCGGCCAATCGGCCACCGGAACGTCACCACCACAGATCCTCACGACGAAATAAACCACCACTGAAACCACCCCTTCTCATCCACTACCACCCTCGCCACCACACGAAATGCGCACCTTCACCGAGACAAACGACCACAGAAAACCCCACCACCTCCCACGGAAAGGTTTTTTTTTTTTTTTTTTTTTTTTTTTTTTTTTTTTTTCGTATTTAGAGGTTTTTCTTTGTAGTTTTGAAGGTTTTTTTATAGATCTAAATCATTATTTTGAAGATCTATCTTTCCAACATTTTTCTTAATTTTTTTGCAGCTATCGCCGCTGTTGACGGAAAATGCCATTACCTTTGCCGGAATATGCGTTGCCGCACCTGAAATTGTTGTCACCGGTGCCACCAATGTAATATTCTATATTATTGTTTGTATATTAATAAGACCACGATTACTGAATTTAGAATATGGGAATATTTGAGATTTTAATTTTAAAAAAATATATATATATTTTTTGATGCAAAACATTAAACTCTTTAAATTTGAAAAAATTTCAACGAAAGTTGAAATCTCTTTGAAATGTAACTGAGAAAAATACTCGTAGATATGTTAAAAGTAAGACTAATACTACGTATTAAAAAAATCAAAAGTGTTATATACATTGAAAATATAAAAAGTAAATGGCATAATAGGTGTGTCTAGTTTGTACCTTACGTGTCATTTTAATAGATGTAGTTGGTTTCACCATTTTATTTTTTTTTAAAAAAAAAAAAAAAAAAAAAAAGGCATACTTGCTTGAAAAACTTATGAATTCACTTGCAAACTTGAAAAGTTTACTCAAACAATGCTTCTTTAGTCATATTTACTTTTTGTTGTACCAAACACGATCAAGCATAACGACATATGTTTCTTTTATACTTCATACTAGGAAATGCAAAATGTTGTTCTACACACAGCCCACGAAGTTCGGTATTGATCTTTTATCGACTTTAAATTTTTGTGAATATGGCTACCTTCCTAACCCGATATCAAAAAGCTTACGAAATTCGGCGTCAAATATTTTATCGACCTCACAAAATATACATTTATGAAACAATATTTTATCGAAATTTCATAATGAAAGTTACGCGTGAGTACATGGTGTTTTTTGATGTTAATGGGACAAATGGTTATATCAATGCACAATTCACCATCCAGTCGCTCCTTAATTGTCTTTTATAATCAATTTTTGAGGCATGAACCGATCAAGAATAACTATTGCATGGATAAAAACCGATGATACAACATATTTGTTTTTTTTCTATAAAAACAAAAAATAAAACACACTTACGAACAACTCTTATCTATATACATCACAAACAAAGATTAAAAAAAGAGAGAAACATACATCAGAACCGTATTCAAGGGTATGCGAGGTGTGCTATCGCACAGGGCCTCAAAATATTAGGGGCGTGTAATTATATATCCCTTTATATATTTTAGGGCCTCAAAATTTACTTTCAACTTCAAATTGTTAAAGATATATGAAATTATGTTCTAAATATTTGTTAAACTCATCTTAAAGTGGTCCGGAGTGACAATGAACTCATTAAAATTTAAAGTTAGATGGCTATAATAAATCTTTATCGTCATATTTAGGCATCACGCAAAATTTCGCACAGGTCCTCCGCTAACTCAGCAACGGCATTGACATACACACATATCAATAGCTCAAATTATGTAGAAAAAACACTTACGCATATCAACACAATCGGGTCCTTTTAAATTTTTAACGTTGTCGCCGCGATGCAACCATGCCATGAGAAAATTGATTCTTCAAAAAGCATTTTGTCGAAAAACACTCGGCCTCAAAATATATTTGTCAAAATAAAATCATTCGCTGCCAAAATTCTCTTGAAACCAGACACCGCTGCCGCTAGACGCGGGTACTCGGCTAGTAGAATAAAAGTATATTTTTATTATACTACTTAACTTGTAACTAGAATAAAATGAGAACAAAACTTAAAATGAGAATGATTAGAAGTAATTATAACCTCACATTCGAGAAATGTCGACTTGAATTAGATGCATTTTATGCATTTATATGCATCTAATATATTATTTAGCTCAAAATTATATGCATATACATATATTCGATGAAATTCATCAAATTAGATAAATCATGTGCTTTTTTAGTCTCTACATGCCAAATATAGTTCCGGTGCTACTTTTCATTTTTTCAATTCAAAATCACTTTCGAAACGGTAGCCAATGCAACTAAATAAATTGTGATGCATCTAATTCAAGTCGACACATCTCAAATGTATGGTCATAGTTACATTTCATCCTTCTCATTTTAAGTTTTCTTCTCACTAAATGTCTATATCCTACCCACTTAACTAATAGAATAAAGATATAAGATGCGTTTTTACGCTGTGTTTTTTAGATCCAATAAAAGGAGAAAGGAAAAGAAAAAGAAAGAAATTGAAAAGTTTTGTGTTCTCGAGATTTTTTATGGGAAAAAAGGAAGAAAAGTGGAAGGAAGTAGAAGGAACTTGTAGTTGTTTTTGTTGTATCAAATTTTCTTTCCGGTTTTGGGAGGAAGACTCGTTTATCTTCTATTCTTTTCTTTTAATAAGTGAAATCGAAAACAATACGTTAGTGTTCCACTCATAGCTAGTTATGAAACTTTTTTTGACCGTGACAAAATATTTGAGTTTTTACTTTAGAAAACGCATGAAAACATCGTTTTAGGTAATTCATGTGCTACTTGAGATTCTAAGTTTCTCTCCTCATAATGTAACATGTTACTTGTTATTAGATGAAGGTTATCGCAGAAACGAGGCGATTAGCTTGGGCAGTTCCCAACCCCTAAAAGATAGCGCAATATCTGTTTACAATGCGCATTTTTCAGTCAGCTCGCTAGGGGCATCCGAAAACTCAGGACGCTGCTTTTTATTTATTTTTTTTTTTTTTTATTTTTTTTATGGTAAAAGGGTTACTCCCGGTAAAATATTATTACTCCAAAAATCAATTATGTACAACCTCAGGACCTACTTTAATAAGGAACGTAAGAAAGTGTACAATAACTTTTTTTTTAATCAAAAGACGGCGTTGAGCAAACCATTAAACCAAACCCTAAGGAACCTCATCCCACGTTGAACCAAACCTTTGAGAATCTTCATTCACCTTCCTCAATTCACCTCGATGGACAATGGGAGTTGCTGATAGTTTTTTAGAGGTTGCAAAGCTCAAGTTCTTCTATGATCAAGCACCCGAAAGAATGAAAAGTGTCGGAACCGCCTATTGGACTACAAGTAGTTTTATTTTATCAAGTGTGGTTGATGTTACAAAGAAGAATGGGCACAAAGGATGGATTCTTGACAACTTAAATGACTCGTGTAGATTCTGATAACACGTTTTTCGGAGTGTTGAGCAGCGTGAACCTGTTGTTTTTCCTTTGGTCGTGAAATACTTTGTGTACAGCACTGAAGTGAACAAGTCAAAAAACATGTTGCAGGAAGATATCAACAAGTTTACCGAACAAGGATACATCGCCAGTTAATTCAAATTTACTGAACAAGTGAATGAAATTAATGATGTTTTTGTGCAATTCTGTATAATTCTTTCTGTAGAAAGTATTAAAGTATTTTGTTGTAGTTTTTCTTTTCATTAAAGCTTATATATAGACTATCGCACTAAAGAATTGCTCAAACCTTTTTATTAATGTTTATATAATCTGTGTTCGACAGTAGTTATCTAAAAGTCTCAATTGGTTCTGTTTCTTCAAGTATGCTAGCAGCCTCAAAGCAGTTAGCAGCTTCCCTTAGGAACATTGGACCATCTTCTTTGTAAAACAAACCAAGATTATACCAAGCTGAAGAGTTCAGCCTATCTAGTCGTAACACTTTTGTTAAGAAACTTTTGGCAGATGCAGCTGACTTGCCTCCGGCTCGTCTGATAATCACAGCCATGGAAACCAGACTCCGCACATATGTGGGGTCCAAGTCTAGTGCAAGTTCATAAGCATTTTGAGCTTCTTTCTCGAGACCCTTCGCTTCATAGAGTAAACCTACAACATTCCAAAGTAGAATGAGCTATAATTTCAAGATAAAGATTGTTTGCATGCCTAATCATGTTAAAAACATCTACTTTTCCTAATTTGTCTGTGTCTTCAACTTTTTATTTTTATGTTAAGGTTGACTGACCAACTTCCATTATTTACTCGGTTAGCCCTTTAGCTTTTGTTTTACTGTCGTGGTGTGCTCCTAAATGAACCAAGAAAAGCTAAAGGAATTAAACTGTGCAAAATAAATTGAAGGGTTATACCGCCAAAAAAGTTACAAGTTTAGTGGTTTTACCAATATTAACCGACTGTAACACCAAATTGTCTCATTTGCAGCTAAGAGTAGTAATTGATAGTTTCAGACTTCAAAATAGGAAGGTAAAAAAAGGTAAACATACCAGTAAAATTATGCCTCGACATCACGCCATTGTGATAATTTCATATAAACCATGGCTAGATCATGCCATGTTTCCATCTCCAAATTTTTAACATGTTTTCCACCAATCTATCAGAACCAAAAATATAAAAATCAATTTTTTTTTAATCCAAAGTGAAAACTTTCGCTAAAAAAATTACCCCCAGAATTCAACTTTTTACCTCATGACTCTTTTTCTGAGATCAAAAACTTTTACTATGAACTTGAAGAACCGCAAGAATCTGTGTATACGTTTGAATAGCATTTTTTATTTGACCTTGTGCAACTTGAAGCCTAGCTTTGGTTTTCAACAGTTCCCCCTGATCCCATTTCCCAGTTTGTTCTAAAGCAGCGTTTATGACCGTTTCGCCCTCCGAAAACCGTTTCTGTCCCGACAATATTCTAGCCAACAATATCCACCTTTTAAGACTCGAACCACCTTCCATTTTAGCCAAATGTTTTGCATAGCCAAGAGCCGCATCCAACTTCCGCTGCTCAGCATTTTCTAAACTCAAAGAATAGACGATTCTTGTGTCATTCATTCCTGTTAATTTTCCAGCCATTTCTGAACACTCGAGCGCTTCAGATTGTTTCTTGATTCTTTCAAGATCACTAATAGATAATCTACAATGACCCGAAAGTGAAATCGCTAATAAATAATAAGCAACACTGACCATTTCTTCACATTTATTTTCTAAAGCCAGGATGGCCTGTTAATTTACGGTACTTACACCTTCTTCAAACATACTTAAACTTAAACTGCGAATTTTTGAAGCCAGTAGTAAAGCTGGCCCGGGCCCACAATGTTGGTCTTCATGTTTATATATATTTCTTAATAGATTTAAAGCGGATAAATCGTCCCCTTGTCCATGGTAACACAGGGCTAAAAGGAAGTACCTTTCTTTATTGTCTATAATTCCCGCAGGTAATTCTTCGAGTTGTATAGATAGCGCTTCAAGTCCATTGGAAATGGATAACGCGTAAGAAAGATGATCTAACAAGAAGCTAGAAGAAGAAACAAATTACAAGCAAGTTTTACGAGCAGAAATAGGGTCATTTAGCCAATCGAACTAAAGAGGCCGAAAGGTTTTGGACCTGTTAACAATCCAAGAAAAGGAGAAAGTTTTTATGTCATCCATGAGGGTATCTTTCCGTGGAGGCTTTTCATCGAAGCAAATCTTGTTGCGGTAGCACCAAATTACCTAAACAGTAGTTAGAATAACCACATCCAGAAAGCTTTTAATCAAAGCATGAAGGTTTGTTGAATCAACCCATGTTATCAGGTTCATAATGGTATTAGGAACATTATCCATCTTCCACCATTTAAAAACCGAACTCCATAGATTAGAAGCCAAATTGCAGTGCACAAATAAGTGTTCAGCAGATTCTATGTTATCATCACAAACCGGGCACAACAAGGAGTGAAGATCAATACCACGTGAGTCTAGGTTTGAACACGTAGGAAGTCTATCATTGATCAAACGCCATGCAAGGATGTTGATCTTGATCGGGACTAATTTGTTCCATCTGGTCCGATTAGTCCCTGTGAATAAAGAGGTAGAGTCGATATATTTTCTCATGACGGATACAGAGTACATGTTGGAGTGGTGAAGTGTGAAGTCCCAACGATCATCAATAGGAGAAAGGCAATGGTGTTGTAGAAGACCCATAAGAGTTTCCAACTGATGCAATTCATGACCCGACCTCAGATTACGCCTCCAAGCCCAAGTAAAGTGAATAGAACCGTTGACCATACTACATCTCTCATTGATGAGACATTGTTTGTTGGATTCCAATGAGTAAAGTCTCGCAAAAGTAGTCTTTAAGCAATTATCACCAAACCATGTGTCGTCCCAAAATCTAAAGATATTGCCATTACCGACTTTTTTCTTGAAAATCACTTGCAAATCAATATTGGTTTTTTGAAGGTTGCGGTTTAATGACAAAATGTTTTTCCAAGGACTAGGTGGAAGCCGATTCAAAGATGATTCTTCCATATCAATACCACCATTTAAGCCATGAATAGACACGATCACTTGAAACCAAACTGCACTTCTATTTGTGTATAACCGCCACCACCATTTTACCAACATGGCTATATTTGAGGCATTAAGGCTTCCAATCCCAAGCCCCCCAAATTTCGGTTGAGAACATACCTTTTTCCAAGCAATCCAAGCAATTTTGTTACCCTCTCTAGCGCCGCCCCAAAAGAAATTGCGTCTAAGTTGTTCAAGGTAGTTGAGAACACACTTAGGGGCTTGGAAAATAGAGAAGTAGTAAGTGCCAAGAGCGCCAAGAACCGATTTGAGAAATGTTAGTCTACCACCAAAGGAAAGAGATTTTGCTTTCCAAGAGGTGAGGCGTTTGTGGAACTTATCAATGATTGGCTTCCAATTGTTGCTTTTGTTCATGTTGGCCCCAATGGGAAGGCCAAGGTAGACACAAGGAAATGTGGAAGGTTGGCAAAAAAGCGTGGAGGCAAAGGTATTTAGTTCAACATCAGATACCCCAATACCAAATAGTTTGCTTTTTGAGAAATTTACCTTTAACCCGGAAGCCAAGTGGAAGCTTCTCAATATACGACAAAGGTTCTTAGCATTATCAATAGACCACTTTCCCATAATGAGAGCATCATCGGCGAATTGAAGATGGGAAATATCTATGTTATTTGACCCCACTTTAACCCCTTCAAAGATGTTTTTTAATTTTGCATCTTCAAGTGTAACATGAAGAGCTTCCATTGCTATAATGAATAGGAAGGGCGACAACGGGTCACCTTGCCTTAGTCCCTTTTCAATTTTAAACTCTTTGGTGGGGGATCCGTTGACAAGAACTGAGCTATATGCCGAACCGAGACACCCACTGATCCACTTTCTCCATTTTTGACTAAACCCCATTTGTTTCATGACATTGTCGAGGAAGCCCCAATCAAGTGAGTCAAATGCTTTTTCAAAATCTACTTTTAAAAGAAAGAGACGCTTCTTCTTTTTTGATGCCCAAGAGATAATTTCGTTGACCATGAGAGGGCCGTCTATTATTTGCCTCCCTTTTATATAAGCGGTTTGAACGTCACTAACAACCGAACTAACAACTTGAAGAAGTCTATTGGCAAGAAGTTTTGCGATGACTTTATATTGGCACCCAATAAGACTTATTGGTCTAAAGTCTTTAATATGAAGTGGGTCTTCACATTTAGGAACAAGAGCTATAAAAGAGGAGTTACAACCTCTAGGAAGAAAGCCTTCAATTTCGAACCGTTTCACCATCTCAATAAAGTCACATCCAATAGTGTCCCAATAGTGTTTGATAAACTTGAAAGTAAACCCATCAGGACCGGGAGACTTACCACTGCCACAATTCCAAACCGCTTCTTTAATTTCTTCATTCGTAAATGGGGCATCAAGGAGGGACACGTCCTGTTCAGAGAGGGTTTTAAAAAGTGAATTATTGAAAGTAGGTCGGTTAGCGAGCGACTTTTGAAATTTCATCTTGTGAAAGTCGAAAATGTGCTCAATTATGGTGGTTGGATCCGAAACCCACATGCCATCGACAAAGATACCATTTATTCTTGATCTTGAAAATTTGTTGTTTATCATACCATGGAAGAATTTCGTGTTTTCATCGCCTTCAATAGCCCATTTTATTTTTGCCTTTTGCAAAAGATAAGTCTTTGAATATGCTCCAAGTCTTCTTTGTTTTTAAATAAATTGAGACGTTCGTGTATTTCAAAATCTAACAACCCGCTGGATTCCGCTTTTACATCAAGAAGCTGAATTTTATTTCGGATTTCTTCAATCTTATTAGTCTCATTTCGTAGCACACTGGTACGCCATTCACAAATGTGACTTTTCATTAGTTGGAGTCTACATTTCAAAGTAGTAGCTGTTGATACAAAAGTTGGGCGTTCGTTGTTTGGTTCCTGTTCTCGTACCAATTAGATCTTAATGCTTTGAGACTTGCGCACTAAGAGAGCAAACAGACACCGTTAGGCTTATCGAGGGATTGTTTCCCCCAATTATCCTCCGGCGTGAGAGTAAGTAATTGATTCAGGGTTGTATGAAGAGTTTAGGGTTGTAAGTCGTACCTTTTACGAGAGCTATGATGCCCTATATATACATATACGAAACTGATAAGGTTTCGTGCTCCTCACTCTTCGGCGTGTCCGTCGATATCGGATATTCAATATATATCTCCTTAATAGGAGATATCCTATATCTAATCCATAAATAACTTTGGGTTTGGGCCTCGTGAGCCCAAACTATTATCATAGTGGCCCACTCGTAATGGGCTTAAGTGTTAGTGACGTCTAATATTCGGGTTCGTGACCCGAATATAGACTATACGTTATCATGTCCCCCCAGTCTAGTGTGCGCAAGGTAAAACCTGCGGATGCGAGACTAATAGCCGTGTCGAAATTATTCCCAACGCGTGCGCGGGAGAAATTCGAATTTAAACCGCCAAAAGACACGTAACATGTATCTAGTCCAAAAAAGTTCACTTAAAGTACCTCCGTAAATGGAGAGGCTATCCACGTGTCCTATACCGTTTCATTTCCCAGCCACACGATCTGAGTTAGTGGGTTACACGTGTCGCGCATCTGTGGTGAGTGGAATACTATATAACCACATTCCCCTTTTTACTGTGATTATCACAGTAAAACATATTTATCCCCATTTGCAAAGCTTCGACATATCTTCTCAAACAAAATCTTCTATATCTTAGGTAACCAGCGCGTGCGCTTGATTTAGGAAAAATGGTTCTCCAATTACACGATTTTACCGCCAATATGTCCGAGGAGGAGCTTACGCAGTTCACCTCGGACTATTTTATTCCATTGGCCCTGCACCCAGAGGTGCCGGGGCCAAATGACACCATTGCGGACTTCCCCGTGGGGAAGGTGGGGGTGTATACGCGCTTTTTCGAGTGGGCGAATCAGCGCGTGCCCCTGTCCGTGTTTCTGAGCGATATTCTCAATTATTATCAGCTCCCCATCTCCCAGTTGCACTGTATTGGCGCTGCCAAAATCTCCAACTTCGAGGTCAATTGTCGCTTGTTAGCAATTAACCCCACCGTCCATTTATTCCGCACGTTTTATCATACGACGTGGTTAAATGGATGGGTCTTCTTTTCCAAGCGCGTAGGCCCACTACAGTGCTATACGGATAAGGTGGATTCGTTATGCAACTGGAGGGAGAAGTTCTTCTGGATTGACGCCGCCGTCTTTCCTTCTAACTTCGACTTCTATACCCGGGCTTCTTTGCCAAAGGACGAGCGCCCACTCGAGGGATGGTACAACACAAACCATGCGGATATCATCAGTGAGAACCGCATACCCATTAACTCTTACCCGGAAGAGTTCCTGGTGCACGTGGGCATCAGTCGAAACTACTTCCAGCCAGATACGGAGGTTCCCACGTTTTTGGATGAGGATGGTCGGGGTGGGTGCTTGTCCTTCGTTCTTTCTGTCGTGTTTAGTGTAAGCGTTCTTCTCTTTCCATTAGTTATATANACAAACCATGCGGATATCATCAGTGAGAACCGCATACCCATTAACTCTTACCCGGAAGAGTTCCTGGTGCACGTGGGCATCAGTCGAAACTACTTCCAGCCAGATACGGAGGTTCCCACGTTTTTGGATGAGGATGGTTGGGGTGGGTGCTTGTCCTTCGTTCTTTCTGTCGTGTTTAGTGTAAGCGTTCTTCTCTTTCCATTAGTTATATAACTCGTTTTCTCTATTTTGTTTTTGCACAGAGATGGACCTGCTTAGTGTTGTTCACCTTGAGAAGCCCAAAGCTGTGACAGTGGGGGTGCGCCCACTGAGGGAGGGTGAGACTCCCATTCTGGCGGCCACCGCTGGGCGTACCCTGCAGATGGCGCAGGATGAGCCTGAGGGGTCCCCTTCCGTGGCACTGGAGATTACACCAGTGCATATTGTTGCCCCTCCTAGGGAACCATCTGTATAAGCTGCGGGGGAACAGTCTCCAGAACTTTCTGGATCGCGCACTGAGTCGTCAGACAGTGTGCGCATCTTGGAGATTGGGGGAGCGTTTCAAGGCGTGAAACGCAAGAGAGTATCTTCTGGTGATGATGGTGAAGGCACCTCTAGGAGAAGGCGTCATTAGATTACTGCTGAGCAGTTGGAGGAAGAGGAATCCACTACTGGAGTGGAGAAGGAAATCCCCAAGTCTCCTCCCCCCATGTAAGTGATAGTACACTTATATCTTTTCACATTTTTTCCTGCTAAATGCTGTGTATTTGCTGTGAAGTGACAATTGTCTGTTTTTTCGCGCAGTGTGGATCCAACTGGGGATGTCGGCGCGCGTTCTAGGAGCACGTCGCCCCTCGCGAGTCCTTTTCTAGATGAAGAGGTTCAACAGAGGGAGACGGGAGTTGGGTCCAAGCCGCTGGACCACTTGATGGAGGAGATGCAGCGGGCTGCTGCGCATCAGGCCGGGCTGATTGCGCAGATGAGGGCGAGTTACTCTGGGGAGAGTAGTCTTGCGGCGCAGAAGGAGGAGGAAATCTCCAGCTTGAAGGCACAGCTGGCTAGTGCCCAAGCAGAGTTGGGGCGCGCCGATGTATATGCGCGGAGACTTGCTGATGAGAGGTTGTCCCTCATGGCTCAAGTGGACAAGGAGCGTGCTGACTTTAGTGCGTACAAGTCCACTTGCATCTGGGCGTTGAAGTACATGGAGCAGAATAGGGGTAAGCTCTTCGCGTCCTTAGATGAGTTCCGTGGAACAGTGGAGGTTTTGCTCCAGCGGCAGGAGGAGAAGCTGCGGAAGCTGTCTTTGGAGTATGACGAGGAGTTATACCCCCACTTGGTGTCGTCCATAGCTGAGCGCAGGTAATACTTCTACACTTGTGTTATTTTTGTTTACACGTAGAATATCTAAGTGTTTTTGAAGTTAGTATATGTAATACTTCCATGGTGTTTTCGCAGGTGGTTGATCAGCCATGGACTTCGTTTGGCTGCGCTTAGCACCCTGGAATCCCAAGAGGTCGTAGGGGCCTTTGGGAAGGTTGTGCAATGCGCGGTGGCTCGTGGGAAGGCTGAAGCTGTGGAGAAGCTTCATGAACGCAAGCTGTTGACTGTGCCTATCTCTGAGGTGCCCGAGTACAAGGGCGATACCTACGCTGAGCTTGTTACTGCGATGGAAGAGATGAAGCTGATCGAGCTTCCCCGGATTGCGCAGCTAGAGCGTGATCAGGATTACCCCATCGATGTCATTATGAAGGGTTTGACGCTGGCGCGGCATTCCGTAGAAGGCGCTGAGACACAACCGGATTATTATTTGAAGCCGGATGTGTCGCAGCTGCAATGCTGCATGTGCCCTCTTTGTACAGCCCCGCGACATCCTCAACCCTTTTGCCATTGACAGGGAAGTTCAACTGCAGGAATCTTTGGACGCTCATGCGTCTAGGCTTGTGAAGAAGATGGGCATCCAAGGGAAGGCCATTTTGTGTGGCATTGGCGCAGCACATCTTCCTCGTACTGATGGGGTACCAGTGAGTGTGCCAACAGTTTCTTCTAGTGATGCTGAGTTGTTGAAGAGACTCACTGAGGCCAAAGATTCTGCAAACCGTGGTAGCAGCTCCCAGCATAGGCGTGCATCTAGCTTTTAAGCCTTGCCATGTATGAGCAATTTTTTGTCTGATATATTCTCTTTTGAATATGTATGCACTTAGGAACTTTTGAAAAAATTTGTATAAACATGTCGTCTATAAAAAATAAGTTCTTTTGTACTTAACATTTTTATAGTTCCCAAGTACTTACACTTATGTTTGTTCTTTTGTTAGTATTTTTGAGCACAGTTTGTACATAACTTGCATATCTTTGTATCAAGACGTCTAAGTATCCAAAGCGTGCTAAAAAGAGAAAATCATAATCATGTATGAAGTTCATAAAGTAAAGATCATATTCGTGTATGAAATTTATAACTTAGGAAAAATCGCAGTTGTCTACGAATTTCTTTAAGTGTATGCAGCGTACTGCAATTATTATGTTAAGGAATCAAGAGTCTTGGTTCCTAAATTGTTAAACGCGCACAGTGTGCAATATTGCGCATCCATCGTGGGGTGCGCAAGGAACTCACACCAACGTCTTGAGCGCAAGGTGTTTAACAAGGATGCGTGATCCAATGTTGATGGGTTTGCAACCCTCTTACTCAACGAGTTGTTTAGTAGGTTAACTCATCCTTTTACCAACGTGGGTATTAGTAAGTGTATGCACGCCATGTAGGCTAAAGGTAATGTAACCAACACATTGAAACATAAATAGTATTTAAATAACAATGTAAAGAAATTGTGTCGCGGAGTTAGCTAGAAAATAAGGATCCTTATTGGGGCACTTTCTAAAGTGCGTGAGTGTCCATGTTGGGCCGTAGCCTGTTCTAAAGATAGCATCTCTTGAGATTGCGAACGTTCCACGTGCGTTGTAGCTCATGGACATCCTTATCGCGCAACTTGTACGCTCCTTTTCCAAGTGCTTCAACGACCTCGTAAGGTCCTTCCCACTTTGGTCCTAGCTTTCCGGTGTCTTCTGCGCGGCTTGAGTTGTTTTCACGGTATACGAAATCGCCTGGTCTGAATGAGGTGCTTCGTACTTTGGCATCATAGTATCCTTTCATTCTTGACTTGGCTTTTTCTTCCCGTATCGCTGCATGTTCACGCCTTTCTTCCAGAAGATCCAAGTCTATGCGCCGCTCATCATCATTTGTGGTGATGTTAACTTCTGCTGTGCGGATAGTTGGCATTCCAATTTCAGCTGGTATTACAGCTTCTGTCCCATAGACGAGAGAGAAAGGAGTGTCTCCGTTGCTAACTTTGATGGTTGTTCGGTGCGCCCAGAGAACGTGTGACAGTTCTTCTACCCATCTTCCTTTGTGTCTGTCTAGACGCGCTTTGATTCCTTCACCCAGACTACGGTTCGCGCGTTCAACCAGACCATTAGTTTGTGGGTGAGTTACTGACGCAAAGTGTTGTGTGATGTCCAGTTGTTCGCACCAATCTTTAAACGGATTATCACGGAATTGTTTTCCGTTGTCTGAGATGATTTCTCCAGGTAATCCAAAG
>LBNU01005904.1:10668-56319 GCA_014162995.1 Artemisia annua | reverse complement strand
CCCCTATCCCGGTTAGGCGCGCCTGGCGGCACAGTGTTGTCCACGTTAGGTGCCGTTTGATGGGGAGTATTGAAGAGGGTGCGCTGAAGTTCTTCAGTGCTTGGGACCACCGTAGTGGTCTGAGCGGTCCCTGCGGGCAATTCTACCGTTGGGAGAATTAGGGTTGGGCCCGATGCTTGATGACCAGGCATGCTGGTTGTCCCAGAGGCGTGTCTAGAGCTTGAATCTTGGTGGTTCTTCCTTGTGGGGTCACCACGTGTTTTTTCCACCTGCGGAGTCCGCTGGCCTGAGTTTTTGTGTTTCGTCATCCTAGTTCTTAGTGTAGGGTCCCACGAATGGCGCCACTTGTTGATACAAAAGTTGGGCGTTCCTTGTTTGGGTTCCTGTTCTCGTACCAATTAGATCTTAATGCTTTGAGACCTGTGTACTAAGAGAGCAAACAGACACCGTTAGGCTTATCGAGGGATTGTTTCCCCCGATTATCCTCCAGCGTGAGAGTAAGTAATCGATTCAGGGTTGTATGAAGAGTTTAGGGTTGTAAGTCGTACCTTTTACGAGAGCTATGATGCCCTATATATACATATAAGAAACTGATAAGGTTTCGTGCTCCTCACTCTTCGGCGTGTCTGCCGATATCGGATATTCGATATATATCTCCTTAATAGGAGATATCCTATATCTAATCCATAAATAACTTTGGGTTTGGGCCTCGTGAGCCCAAACTGTTATCATAGTGGCCCACTCGTAATGGGCTTAAGTGTTAGTGACGTCTAATATTCGGGTTCGTGACCCGAATATAGACTATACGTCATCAGTAGCCGGGTGAATGGTGTGGCGGTTCAGAGGTGCTGACCAAGAGTGAGCAATAATGGTGGAAAGTTCATCATTAAGGAGCCAAGAGTTGTAAAACTTGAATGGGATGGGGCCGAAGTCGGCATGATGGGTTTTGAGAATAATGGGACAATGATCTGAAAGATCACGTGGAAGGGCAGTAAGTTGAGCATTAGGCCACCTGGAAAGAAATTGTTAAGTGACTAAAATGCGATCAATCTTGCTCAATTTAGTTCCATACTTATTCATTCTAGTGAACTTCTTGCCACCCATTGGAAGATCAACAAGTTCAGAATTGTAGATGAAATCATTGAACAACTTTGCACCCCTGGTACAAAACCTACCCCGTTCCAAGCCTTTCATTTTGACATCTAACCTCATTGAAATCACCAAGAACAATGACCATCTCTTGTTGACTATGGATGAGGTTTGAAATCTTATTCCAAAGTGTGATCTTTTTCTTTAAGTCTTGAGGGGCATATACAACAATCATCAAGCATACAACCCCAATCTTTATCCATTTTCCAAATATGGCAAGAAAGCCATCTTCACAGTAGATGGTTTTGTGTTTGTGAAATAAAGAATCATCCCATATAGCTATAATTCCACCCGAAGAACCATTTGCAAGTTTGCAAGCAAAATCACACCTTTGATTACCCCATAAAGAATGAATTAAATTAGTATCCACTTTGTCGGTTTTGGATTCTTGAATTCCAATGAAATTAAGATGATTATCTTGGCAAAGTTTTCGGACCCATTTTTTCTTAGGAGCGGCACCAACTCCATTGACATTAATGGATCCAATAATCATGGGTTCACAATATTGTCACCAGTGTTGTTTATGATGTTAGAAACATCAACTTCTCTACCAGCAAGATTGTACCTGAGGATAGAGCCAACTTCAATTGTTTTTGAAACTTCGTTAACACTTTCATTGGAGTGGGCTGGTTCGCTATTGATGATTCTGTTATTGCACCGCACGATGGAAGAGTCATTGCACGAATACGAAACTGAGGGGGTGTTCGGTTTTGAGTTTGGACCAGAAGGTTTGGGATTTTTAGCTTTCCGAACAGTGGAATGGATACCATTAATAGAATCTATGAGCTTAAGGGAATTGAACTTAGTTTGTTTTTTGGTGATCACAGTAGGAGGAGGAGCTGATGAGTGTAGTTTCTTTTTGTGTTGTTTGGTACGTGTATAAACTTTGCACGGTTCATTGGGTTTGAAGTGTGTGTTAATTGGGTCAGTGAGGTTTTGGATATTGGGCTTGTAGAGTGGACCAACAGGGAGATCCAAATTGGGAGAGGTGTTTTGTATAGTGGGCTCATGAAAGTTTATAGGAAAAGTAGGTTCTAGGTCCACCAAATTCACAACTTTGGGAATAGGCACGTACCTGTTATCACGTGATGGTTGACCTGAATAAAGGCTCTTTTCAACAGCATTATCTGACACATCCTCCAGTGCTAGGTGAGCATCTTTTGTATTATTCCCCATTTGTGTTTCTGGGACAATGCGTGAGGAAAGTTTATTATCAACATTCTCATTATTTGGTGAAGCCGTTTGTTCACGTTGACTCCTACACATGTCTGGCGAATTTAAATTTTCTGATGATGACCTTTCTTCCATATGTTCGATTTCCGTTAACAATTGTTGTATGCCCGGAAATTCGGAGCTCATGGGTGATGAGTTGCAGTTCTTATCATCATCTTTTATCCAACCACCTTCACCATGAAAGTTTTCATCATCTTCGTCCTCAGGATCACCTCGGAATAGTTCAAACTCTGACCCGTCATCATAAAGCTCATCATCTTCGTCATCAGAATGTGTTGCCGTCTCGTCAGGAAGTATATTGTTGTATTCGCCTATTATCTCTCGTATCCTAATACACACGTGCATATAATCGATGATGACGGGTAAGGTGTGTTGGATTACATCCATACATTTAGTGCGGATGCAAACTTTTCCAGCAACTAGGTTGTTACACGAGGGGTTGCATTTTTCTGGGACAACAATCTCACCCAAATCCCCTGCAATATGTGAGAAAGCTGCTTCATGCCAAGCTTGAGGAGGTAGGCCTTCGATGGAGATCCAATTCAGCAAGTCTATTTTTGAGGTGAAACTTATCGTCCCATGGTTTGAGGGTTTTGAAGCAAGAGGTAAAGGAGGTTTTGTTAAGGACAGTTTCAAAGGAAGTGTTTGTAAAATACTAAAGAGATGTATTATTGAATTGTTTTTGTGTGTTTACATAAGAAGATTACATGTGTATTTATAATACACATGTAGCTTATTTCATAAGCAATCACAACCCTAACCCTAATGGACTCAAGCCCACAATTAAGCTTGGTCCACTAAACTAGTCATCTAATACTCCCCCGCAGTTTGAACGGGAGGCATCCAAACAGACAAACTGAAAGTAAAGTTGAAAGCCGCTTCTTCTTCTCTTCTTTTTCTTCTTTTCTTTGTTGTTCGTTTGCACGGAGATAGGACTTGTATTTGGCGACATAATTGATTATTGCTTCGCGGTTTTCTCCATTTTTTATGACGTTGCTATTTTTTTTTACGTCATGGCTTGCTTTGCCTTTAGGAGAGAGCGGCAATTTGTTGGTCAACTTTTGTTGTCAACGACAATGATCTTCGACAAAGAAAAACAACTTGACGAGGAAGAAAAAAAAAATGGTTGCTTGATGATGGCAAATCAACATATTTAGTGTATTTTGACAGCTAGGGTTTTGTGTGATAGGGTTTATGCATTTAAGACGAAAAACAAAATCCTAATAAAAAAATGAAAATAACCGGGATCCTTCCGGATCATCGGCGAGTAGCCGATAATCGGAGGATAACTATTTTGTGGTGGGTTGTACCTAGAACTCCGATACCATGTAAAATACTTAAGAGATGTATTATTGAATTGTTTTTGTGTGTTTACATAAGAAGATTACATGTGTATTTATAATACACATGTAGCTTATTTCATAAGCAATCACAACCCTAACCCTAATGGACTCAAGCCCACAATTAAGCTTGGTCCACTAAACTAGTCATCTAATANATATCGCGTGGAAGGGCAGTAAGTTGAGCATTAGGCCACCTGGAAAGAAATTGTTGAGTGACTAAAATGCGATCAATCTTGCTCAATTTAGTTCCATACTTATTCATTCTAGTGAACTTCTTGCCACCCATTGGAAGATCAACAAGTTCAGAATTGTAGATGAAATCATTGAACAACTTTGCACCCCTGGTACAAAACACCGTTCCAAGCCTTTCATTTTGACATCTAACCTCATTGAAATCACCAAGAACAATGACCATCTCTTGATGACTATGGATGAGGTTTGAAATCTTATTCCAAAGTGTGGTCTTTTTCTTTAAGTCTTGAGGGGCATATACAACAATCATCAAGCATACAACCCCGATCTTTATCCATTTTCCAAATATGGCAAGAAAGCCATCTTCACAGTAGATGGTTTTGTGTTTGTGAAATAAAGAATCATCCCATATAGCTATAATTCCACCCGAAGAACCATTTGCAAGTTTGCAAGCAAAATCACACCTTTGATTACCCCATAAAGAATGAATTAAATTAGTATACACTTTGTTGGTTTTGGATTCTTGAATTCCAATGAAATTAAGATGATTATCTTGGCAAAGTTTTCGGACCCATTTTTTCTTAGGAGCGGCACCAACTCCATTGACATTAATGGATCCAATAATCATGGGTTCACAATATTGTCACCAGTGTTGTTTATGATGTTAGAAACATCAACTTCTCTACCAGCAAGATTGTACCCGAGGATAGAGCCAACTTCAATTGTTTTTGAAACTTCGTTAACACTTTCGTTGGAGTGGGTTGGTTCGCTATTGATGATTCTGTTATTGCACCGCACGATGGAAGAGTCATTGCACGAATACGAAACTGAGGGGGTGTTCGGTTTTGAGTTTGGACCAGAATGTTTGGGATTTTTAGCTTTCCGAACAGTGGGATGGATACCATTAATAGAATCTATGAGCTTAAGGGAATTGAACTTAGTTTGTTTTTTGGTGATCACAATAGGAGGAGGAGCTGATGAGTGTAGTTTCTTTTTGTGTTGTTTGGTACGTGCATAAACTTTGCACGGTTCATTGGGTTTGAAGTGTGTGTTAATTGGGTCAGTGAGGTTTTGGATATTGGGCTTGTAGAGTGGACCAACAGGGAGATCCAAATTGGGAGAGGTGTTTTGTGTAGTGGGCTCATGAAAGTTTATAGGAAAAGTAGGTTCTAGGTCCACCAAATTCACAACTTTGGGAATAGGCACATACCTGTTATCATGTGATGGTTGACTTGCAGAATAAAGGCTCTTGTCAACAGCATTATCTGACACATCCTCCAGTGCTAGGTGAGCATCTTTTGTATTATTCCCCATTTGTGTTTCTGGGACAATGTGTGAGGAAAGTTTATTATCAACATTCTCATTATGTGGTGAAGCCGTTTGTTCACGTTGACTCCTACACATGTCCGGCGAATTTAAATTTTCTGATGATGACCTTTCTTGCATACGTTCGATTTCCGTTAACAATTGTTGTATGCCCGGAAATTCGGAGCTCATGGGTGATGAGTTGCAGTTCTTATCATCATCTTTTATCCAACCACCTTCACCATGAAAGTTATCGTCATCTACGTCCTCAGGATCACCTCGGTATAGTTCAAACTCTGACCCGTCATCATAAAGCTCATCATCTTCGTCATCTTCATCATCAGAATGTGTTGCCGTCTCGTCAGGAAGTATATTGTTGTATTCACCTATTAGCTCTCGTATCCTAATACACACGTGCATATTATCGATGATGACGGGTAAGGTGTGTTGGATTACATCCATACATTTAGTGCGGATGCAAACTTTTCCAGCAACTAGGTTGTTACACGAGGGGTTGCATTTTTCTGGGACAACAATCTCACCCCAATCCCCTGCAATACGTGAGAAAGCTGCTTCATGCCAAGCTTGAGGAGGTAGGCCTTCGATGGAGATCCAAGCAAGTCTATTTTCGAGGTGAAACTTATCGTCCCATGGTTTAAGGGTTTTGAAGCAAGAGGTAAAGGAGGTTTTGTTAAGGACAGTTTCAAAGGAAGTGTTGCCTTCGAGTTCTATGAGGACGTGAAACCCACCAACGTATTTGATGCGGGTATTTGGAAGGCCATTATCTTCACATATAGAGTGAAGATTCGGGATGGTATCGATAGTGAAGAGTTCCCCTATCAATGTATGAGAAAGTTTGGTGATAAGGTCGGGACAAGGGTGAATGGTTATTGGTTTTGGAGGGGCTGTTGATGGTACAGATGGTGCTATAACATTGAGGGTTTCGGCGTAAGTTTTTCGATGAAAGCTGGTGGTGGGTTGAGGGTCTTTTGAGTGTTTTGGTGCTGGTTGTCTGGATGGGTGATGATTAGTGGTGGTTTGAGGTGGGAAGATAGGTTTGATGGGTTTACGGTTTTGGTAACGTGCAATGTTGATGGTTAGTTGGTGATTGCCGTGGTTGAGAGAGTTGAGGGTTAATTCAAATTGTCTTGGGTTTTCAATATTGATGAATCGCATAAACCCAAAGGTTTTCCCATTCAATGTCTTTTTTTTTGCAAAGTAAACATCTGAAATTTGACCAAGTTTTGAGAATGTTTTCCATACCGTGGTTTAAGTCCAGTTCGGTGGGATATCCGTGAAGAAAAACGAGGTTGTTATTTTTTGTTGATTTGGTTGTCGCTTGTTTTTCCGTTGAACGGTCTTCCACCCAGCTTCTGTTTCTCCGGCTCCATTGTGGTCTGATGGCATGTGGATGAAGTTGTCTTCTCTCTCCATTGACCTTTGGGAGAAAAAGTCTTCTGTGTGTTTTTACCAGCTATCGGTTAAACCTAGATGCTTACAAGTTAATATCATTAGAAGTAAAATCGCTTCTTCAATGTTATTTCTTGGAACAAATGAAGAATCCATTTGGGATCTTAAATTTGTGGTGACGGCTTCTTCGCCTCCATTATAAAGAAGAAAAAAGGCAAAATCTTTTTGGATTTTTGCTGTTGTTTCGGGATTCAGGCTTTGGCGATGAAGTAGGGCTTGTCTGAATGATAGGACCGCTTCTTGAGATGATCCCGAGAGTTTCCATAACTCGGGTAGTAACTCAACTGCGTGATTACGTTTCAGAGAATTTGCATCACTTGATAGACCTCATATTTGGTTATAAACAGCGAGGAAAGGTGAGTATTAAGTTCTTTCTGGTTCCAGTTTCATGCTAATAGGGTACATTCGGATGTGCATTTTGAAGGCAACTATTGTGACATGAAGCTTTAGAATCAAAGTATTAGGTGTTGATATAGCATTCTCACCTTTTAAGTTTCCCTTTTGACATGCGGCTGAGGAAGCTGTGAATGTTTTCTATCATTACACATACGAGGGAAGTGTTGACATAGATGCAGTTCAGACCCTGCAATGAAAGCCTCCATTCTAGCTCAAATTAATCACTTCGGGCAAACACCAAAGCAGCTATTTCAAAAGGCCCACGCAAAGAGAAAGAAAAATAAAAAGATTCCTATCAATCCACTCAAATACTCTTGGCTATCTTGTACCGCACGAGATTCATAAAAGTGTGTCTGCCATAGCACAAGTCATTACTTCCAATGACCAAATCCTCATGGTTGGTCCAAACAATTTATTAAAACCCAGAACCTACGCCAATTATGTTGCATGAGGTTTCGCAGACCGTAATTTGAGATACATGAGCTATGATCAAGATAAGCTTCTTTCTACCCATGAAAACCTTCATGGCGGCAACCAGATTCAGTGTTCCAGTGCTAGCCATGATGGTCAGCTTCTTGTCACCGGTGCAGATGATGGCTTGGTTTGCGTTTGGCGGGTTGGTAGCTACAGTGGCTCCTGTGCACCGCGATCCTTACAATTAGAGAAGGCACTTTCTGCTCACAGAGCTAAAATCACATGTCTTCACATGTGCCAGCCACACATGATCATTATAAATTGTTCAGAAGACTGCACTGTCGTCTTATGGGATCTTAACTCTCTGGGTTTTGTTAGGCAGCTTCCAGAGTTCTCATCTCCAGTTTCGGCTATATATATGAATGAATTAGGGAAATCGTGACTGCTGCAGGAATTATGCTTGCTGTTTGGAGTATAAATGGTGACTGTTTATCTGTCGTTAACTCCGATTACATCGTGTCAGTGACAACTTGCACTTTCTCTGATTGGTTGGAAACCAATTGGTATATCTCGGGTCATCAGAGTGGTGCAGGTAATTACTTATAAAACGCTGTCTTTCAGAAAAGAACCCCAACGGGTTCTATGTGTCCTCCTAACATGAAAAGGGCTGGTCGGGATTATGAATAGAATGAAAATGGAGAGTGAAATCATGGCACACTTGCTTTGTTGGGACGTGAAGGTATGTGATACATTTTTTTTTTAATTTATATTTATATTTATGAGCTTGTGGTGCCTGACGGAAACGTCGCGATCAGTGTACATAGAAGGGGTTAATTTAAATCCTAGATTATATAACTTGAATTTGTATAGTTGTGCAAGGGAGGGAGATGAGTTGGAACTGTAGTGTCCCGATTTTGGCCTGGGGAATATAGTTCTGTTGTGTTCTTATTGACCTTTTTTGTTCCATTTGTAAGAATTGTAATAGGCTTCAAATCTATAGTGGAAAATTGATATTTTGAGTTGTGGCCTTTTTGGGTGTGCATTTAACGTTGCAAGTAAAATTGGGCATATTTGATGCTCCATAAGTTTTACATGCATTTGGTTGTATAGTGTTTATGTATGTATGAATTATGATGTAGAGGCGTAAAATAGACGAGTTGAGCATGTGAGGTAACGGCATGTCTATTGGTATGCTCCCGTGGCTCACACTGTCCACAAAAGATTGGTTACTGAACTAGTCTCTCTTGCATATTTTGTTTTTAAATTGAGAAGAAATTTGGTTGTCGGCATTCTTGAGCCTGATGAGAGGTTTGATGACAAATTCAACACCTCTTGAAGCTCACATTTGACATGAATCTGCCAGGTAAATAGATAGAGCAACAATTTACAAGGGCCTATCAATCTCTGTTACTCCTTCTGTCCCAAAATTTTGACAACAAAAAAACACGTATAAAAGTGAGACAACTACATTTCTCAACCAATCAACAACCACTAAACTCTCTTATAGTTAAAATTAAAAGTAAACAATTATTTTAGGAGATCTCAAATGAAAATGTGGATAATAGTTTTAGGACGGAAGGTGTATAACAATCACTAGAAATAAAATGAGTTAAGATACTGCGTCAAAAATAACATAACAAGTTAGGTAGTAACACAGAGAAGCCAACAAATCTTCTCAACAAGATGAAGAAAAAAAGAAAAAAAAAAAAGGAAGGAAGGAAGGGGTTATTCTCAAATTGAATCCAGGGAAAAAGATTGAATGGGACAATAAAATTATCAAATTCTAGCATAAATGAAATACATGTTTCCAGTCACTCATGTGTCAAAATGTCAAGCCTCCATATTCACAAAACAAAGTCTGGCATAAAACACACCTAATCTAGTGGATGTTATTAAGAGTTAATTTTGTAACATGACAAAGCCTTTTAAGTCATGATAACCCATTCGGAGCACACCTGAAATTGAGAGAGAACCTCGTAGATAGCATCTTCAGACAAACTTACTCTGGACTCAACAGACATTTGGTATAATCGGTTTGAAAGATTTCAACGGTCTTTAGGTCATTTGAGGTGGGGTTGTCTGGGTTGGTAGTCACATCATCTGGACTAGGAACACAACTAGCTTCTGCTGTGTTGGTAGAATCGGTTTCTTCTGCTGTGTTGGTAGAATCGGTTTCAGCTGTTAGGTTAACAGGAGCAAAAAGTGGAGCTTCTTTGGGGTATTTCCACTCAACTCTTAGATCAAACTGGCAATCTGTCCCACTAATGATGGCGAAGCTGACGAAACCGGGTCGCGGCTTGAACTCGCAACTGTTCTTCATAATCACTGTTCCAGTTTTAGCATCTTCCAAGTATGCTCTGATTACAAGTGTGCCCTTGGTGGGTACGGCCAGTAAAGATTTTATCAGCTGAATAAAACCATTCTCTAATACATGATTGGCTAGAAAGAGTACTGACATGTAGGTATATTTAACTGAAGGTAGACATTGACATTCAGTAAGAAAGTCATCGCCATAATAGGCAATCACGTACCCACGAACTTCACGACCAGGTGTCTTGGTTTCAAATTCTAACATCAAAGAAGCATCTGTTGCATCCTTTAATAGGATGTAAAACAGATGTGCAGATCCTTCCTCTCCTGAAACATTAAGAACACCGCATGCACTTTCTGATTTCTCGTCCCAGAAATCTGAGAGGTCTAGTTCTATCTTGTGATTACATATTTGATAACAATCCTCATCCTTAGCAACATAGAGTTCCATACGAAACTCAATAGAGGAAGAGACCGGAACTGAATGACCAGAATTCCCAAGGTATACAAGCCCCGAGTCGGTCGGGGTTATGGGATCACACCATTTATGGTTGAATAAAGGAACATGGGCAAAGTCGGGCTCAAAAAAGTGAGACTCCCCATCGAGTGATAGTATCCCGTACTTGTCGGATACGGAAATGACCCCAAACACCTTACCCACTTTATCAGACCCCAAATGCGTTGCAGTACGGGTAAGCAATGAGAAGAGCTGAAACCGAGCATTTCTGGGTGGTTCCCTAATGAAAATTACAATTATAGATAAGTAAAGTGTGTTGCAACAGTGAACAAAAATTATGCAATAGAGATAGAGAGAGGACTTGTTTGTTAGGCAAAGTCCTAGTCATGTATACAGATGAGAAACACTAATGATTTTTATTTTTATTTTTATTTTTATTTTATATTTATGAGAAGTGGAAGTGCGACTTTGCATATTATTATGAAGCAAACTGGTCTATATTTTCAGTACCAAGTACTTTTGCTAGTTCTTATCTCAAGTTTCAATACTAAAGTTTTATTAGTTTCTGTTGGGAGTGAAACGAAATAATCTAAAGGTTGGTCAGTTAAAGCAAAAATATCTTTAAAAGCATGAACACGAACACTTTAATAAACTTTAATTAGTTTAATTTTTAATATTCTTAATTATTGGTACTGCTGGATTGTTGCCAAAAACACCTTTTAGTCCAAGAGAGGAACTCATCCAAAGGCAAAAAGTGTTTCTGGTTCTTGCTTGTATCTCATTGCGAGTTCTTCCTACTTTCTCATCTCCAACTCGAGTGGCATTTTTTGTATTACTAATTATCTGATTCTGATCATTGCCTATCTTGTAGTTACTTTCCAAAAAGCAAGGCTGAACAATCTTTTGTATTTAGGCATACAGAAATTGGTTCTAATTCTTCCAGATAATCAATTTCAGAGGGTATTTTGATTGCTTATTAAAACAGCCTAGCTTAATTTAGAGATAAGCAGTTTCATATTGCCCTATAGTCGGTTTACGTTTAACGGTACCTACTTAGTGAAGAGCATGCTATGTTGAGGACATAGTGAACATTTAAAATAACTTAATGTTAACTGTCAAACTCTTACGTTTCAAAATCGATGGTTTTGGCCTTTTGGTGCTCAATAAAACAATGGTAATATTGTCACTAATTTTTTTATAAAAAAATAAAAATAAATAAAAAATAAATATATTGGGTATATATGAAATTTAAGAATAGGGCTGGGTATATATATGAAATTAGGGACATTTTTAAGGTTATATATGAAATTCTCTCTAATTTAAAAGTCAAAAAACACATTACCTACAATTTTAACCAAACACTGTAAAGTTAAAACTAATAAAATTATTACAAATATATACATAATTTTGATTTATTTATATACGATGTAATTACTACAAAATGACCAACCTTCAGTCATTTTCAAAGGCATAATGAAAAGTTACGATACTTTATGCAAACCCGATATTTGACTTAAATTGCATAAAATGAAAATAAACTTAGCATAGAAAAAATCAATTATTTTGAACATAAAAACCGATGATTACCTAGCATTTACATCCACTGATCGTCTCGCGGGTCTCGTATGAAAAAATGGTAATATCAATGGCACATCACCAGGAAGACAGGTCACTGATAAACTTGCTTTGGAGAGAGGTGGATCCGGAATGGATACGTATCTCTACATGAAAAAAGAAGTTGAAAACGTGTTATAAAATGTGGAATTATGAATAACTTTGTTTTTTATACTAGTTATGATATGGTAACGAGTTTTGATGTTATCTTATACTGATCATGAACTGATNAAATATTTTTACCTTTAACTCATTGATGTTTTTACGATAATCATCGTAATCATCGGTAATTCTACGTATTTTGGCTTGTGTAGTTAACAGATACATGAAGGTATTTCCCTATATAACAATCAATTTGAGTAGATCATGAGAATACAAATATAAAATATCACTAGTAATGAAAGAACGTCGTAAGAGTACCTCTTCTTTATGAATCTCATCATCGATATTGACTCTAAATTCGTCCAATCGATGGTTTTTCAGGAATACATACCTGTTAAGAAGAGAAAACCCAAACCATTGCGTATATGAGTACAAAATTTTGACCTAAAAGTAGGTTATCTCGTTTATGAAACAAAGGAAATAGCCGGTGTAGACAGCGTTAACTTCAATATATAAAAGTTCGGACATAAAAACTTTGACTATAGCAAGTTCATAGGATATTGACAATTACCACTCTACTTGTATGTATCAATATTGATAGCAAATAAGGGTAAAAGTTATGATAAAAGCATGAGAATCTTACAATAAAACACAATCTAAAGCTGCTTCAAGAGTATATCCAAGCAACTTAGCATCCTCGACTGATAAAAAGAAAATTGTGAATTTTAGCCATTTTAAAATCAATCCCGTTATTATATTAACGGGTTAACAAAAAAATATAATTTTGGTAATCTTATTCACGAAAACAAATTAAGAATTAATTAATGAACAATATCTCATATACCTTGTTTCGCCGTCACAGGCCTTGTAGCTTTAACTTTGTAGCGGTATAACTTAACTAATGGGTAAACAAAAAATATAATTTTGGTTATCGCATCATTTATTCACAAAAACAAATTAAGAATTAATGAACAATATCTCGTATACCTTGTTCCGGCGACATACAGCTAAATGTTTTATGAAACATCATATCTTCACGTGTACCACAAGATCTATATCCTGCATAACTTGTTCTGGCGGGTTTGTGCCTATTACTTTTGACATGCTCTTCGAGTTTAGCAGCCTGGAAAAAAAATTAGTCAACTTCTCATCTTTTTTTTTTAACATGTTATCAAGTTATGTTGCTCTGTAAAAGTTACTTACTGTCAGGAATTCAATATACTCTTGTTTCCATACAGGAGTTAAGTATACCATCCAATCTGCTCTTTGCAGTCCATACCTACATATGACAGAAAATTTAAAAGCCACTGTTCATACAATGGTGAAATGTAACACTGCTTAGAATAAAATTACCAGAAAAAACAAATCTATTACTAGCCAATTGATATAGATGTTTTCATAAAGTTAGCAAGTACCAAAAAGCCAAGAGATCTTCAAAAGCATTGTCGAAATCTCTCTGATCTTGTCTTTCTTCATTTGGAAACCATCTTTTCAACACTTTTTGAGCCATGTACCTCTGAAATACATGGAATATAAACTCATAAAGTGCAAATATGCCAAATTTAGTACCAAATAGACGGAAAACGTAGTTTTTACATATAATATATATAGATGCAGATATATAACTATTTTAATATAACAAAGATAAATATGTACTTCAGAACGTGTGGGCGAGATTGTAGGATGACCCATGGTCACATCAACTTTAGAAAACTTGAGAATACGCATCAGCGTGTATCCGATAGCGCGACGTCGAAACAAATCCAGATCCATTTCATCGTCCAATGATGGATGCTCTACAATCACCCTTCCAACAGGAAGTTTTGGTGCCCATATATGAATACCATGTTTTAGCATCTTATGAATGCTCTGCAAGGAAACACGTAGAATCTAAGTGAATTTTGTATTGTATGTTACAAAAGAGTTGGAAAAGAAAAATAAAATACCTTAGCAATCCATTTCCCTGATAACTCTATAGTTACAAAACCAATATCATTTATGGAGGGTGTTCCCTCTATCATGTCAGATTCCGGAAACTTTTCCTTGATTTTCTAGGATAAAAAAATTATAAAAGAACACACAGAAACATATAATTACAGTTAAAAAAAAACTCAAGTATATTCAAAAACCATAATTGACAAAAAAAGATATTACCTTCCCGACCTCTCTTGGTCCTCCATCTGACTGTCTTAATCTTGTTGCCCAGCTGTCTCTTAATGCAGGCCAAATCCACAAGGCATTTTGGCTGTCATCATTTTTAAGAAAAAACTAAATGTAAATGTTACATACCAAAGAAAGTAAAATCGCTCAAATATCAGAAGCAGCATATACCATTCATAAACACCATGCATCCCTTTTTGGCAAGTATATAGCAAATGCTCTTGTTTTAAGTCGGTGTAACTATATTCATCTTCAAGGTGACCATGTCTCGTTGCGGTTTCATCTTGCTTTACTTCTTCTTGAAGAAGTTTCAGTGCGGTTTCAAATGGCTTTGAGATTTCTTCTTGAAGGCTCCATCTCTTGTGTTCCTGTAATTACAAAACCAGAGCCATCGTCTTAACTGTGTAAATCCATATATATAAACAAAATGATAATGTGTACATAGACTTACATCAGGAGCTGATGTATGTGGCCACTTTAAGACTTTCCTCCTAGGTTCCTGAATACAAAACCAGTTCCATCACCTAAACTGTGTAAATTTATATAAAAAAAATGATAATGTGCAAGTTAATAGTAGACTTACATCAGGATCTGCCATTCTAGATATAGCGCGTGACCACTTTACGAATATCCTCTCACCTTCCTGTATTACNGAACCGCTATTGACTTCAGTAGTTTTAATTTTACAAGTCGCTGGTTTATTACAAATAAGATATGGGCACAAAAGGATGGATTCTTGGACAACTTAAATGCACTCGTGTAGCATACTTTAACCCGTTTTTCGGAGTGTGAGCTGCGAAGCCTGTGTTTTTCCTTCATGTCGTGAAATTACTTTGTGTACAACACTGAAGTGGAAAAGTCAAACATGTTGCAAGAAGATATCAAGAGTTTAACCGAATTCAATGTGATAATCGCCAGTTAATTCAAATTTACGGAACAAGTGAATGAAATTAATGATGGTTTATTCTTTTTTTTTTTTCTTTTTTTTTTTTTTTTTTTTTTTTTTTTAGGTTCCTGTTATAGTTTCTTTCTGTTAGAAAAAGTATTAAGGTATTTTGAGTTTTCTTTTCATAAAGTTACATATAGTTTATCGCACAAAAGATGTCAGTTCAGACCATTTTCTAAATTCGATATAATATGTGTTTATTAAAAGAATTAAAAAAAAAAAAAAAAAAAAAAATAAAAAAAAAAAAAAAAAAAAAGATCGACATTAGTTGCAACAAAAGAATTGCTCAGAACTGTTGGTCACATTCCGCCGTTCATTATCAAGATTCGAGTACACATGGTACAAACGTCTCTATAAAACAATGATATATAATATAAGGGAATATATTAGCTACAATTGCATTGTAGCCAATTCTCTACAATTTGTGCTACAAATTGGTTCTGTTTCCTCGAGTATGCTGGCAGCCTCAAAGCAGTTAGCAGCTTCCCTTAGGAACGTTGGACCATCTTCTTTGTAAAACAAACCAAGATTATACCAAGCTGAAGAGTTCAGCCTATCTAGTCGTAACACTTCTGTTAAGAAGCTTTTGGCAGATGCAGCGGACTTGCCTCCGGCTCGTCTGATAATCACAGCCATGGAAACTACACTCAGCACATATGTGTGTCCAACTCTAGTGCAAGTTCATAAGCATTTTGAGCTTCTTTCTCGAGACCCTTTGCTTCATAGAGTAAATCTAGAACAATCCAAAGTAGAATGAGCTATAATTTCAAGATTAAGATTATGTGCCTTATCATGTTAAAAACATCTACTTTTCCTAATTTGTCTGTGCCTTCAACTTTTTATTTTTATGTTACGGTTGACTGACCAACTTCCATTATTTACTCGATTAGGCCCTTTAGCTTTGTTTTTAATGTCGTGGTGTGATCCTAAATGAACCAAGAAAAGCTATAAACTGTGCAAAATAAATTGAAGGGTTATACCGCCAAAATAGTTACAAGTTTAGTGATTTTACCACTATTAGCCGACTGTAACACCAAATTGTCTTATTTGCAGCTAAATTGGTTAAAATTGTCCTAAAAATAATAGAGCTTGCACAGAATACCGAAATAGGAAGGGGCAAAAGGTAAACATACCAGTAATATGCAATCGAGAAGCAGAGTAGTAATTGATAGTTTCAGACTTCAAAAGACAAGCCTCGGCATCACGCCATTGTGATAATTTCATATAAACCATGGCTAGATCATGCCATGTTTCCATCTCCAAATTTTTAACATGTTTTCCACCAATCTACCAGAACCTAAAAAATTAAAAATCATTTTTTTTATTCAAATAAAAACTTTGGCTTAATATCACACCCATAATTCAACTTTTTACCTCATGACTCTTTTTCTGAGATCGAAAACTTTTACTCTGAACTTGAAGAACCGCAAGAATCTGTGTATATGTTTGAATAGCATTTTTTATTTGACCTTGTGCAACTTGAAGCCTAGCTTTGGTTTTCAAGAGTTCCCCCTGATCCCATTTCCCAGTTTGTTCTAAAGCGGCGTTTATGGCCGTTTCGCCCTCCGAAAACCGTTTCTGTCCCGACAATATTCTAGCCAACAATATCCACCCTTTAAGACTTGACCCACCTTCCATTTTAGCCAAACGTTTTGCATAGCCAAGAGCCGCATCCAACTTTCGCTGCTCAGCATTTTCTAAACTCAAAGAATAGACGATTCTTGTGTCATTCATTCCCGTTAATTTTCCAGCCATTTCTAAACACTCGAGTGCTTCAGATTGTTTCTTGATTCTTTCAAGATCACTAATAGATAATCTACAATGACCCAAAAGTGAAATCGCTAATAAATAATAAGCAACACCGACCATTTCTTCACATTTATTTTCTAAAGCCAGGATGGCCTGTTAATTTATGGTACTTACACCTTCTTCAAACATACTTAAACTTAAACTGCGAATTTTTGAAGCCAGTAGTAAAGCTGGCCCGGGCCCACGATGTTGGTCTACATGTTTATATATATTTCTTAATAGATTTAAAGCGGATAAATCGTCCCCTTGTCCATGGTAACACAGGGCTAAAAGGAAGTACCTTTCTTTATTGTCTATAATTCCCGCAGGTAATTCTTCGAGTTGTATAGATAGTGCTTCAAGTCCATTGGAAATGGATAACGCGTAAGAAAGATGATCTAAAATTATGGGGTCCCACTTGATAATCTTTAATGAAACCTTTCTCAATAATATAGTAGAAGTAAAATCGCTTCTTCAATGTTATTTCTTGGAACAAATGAAGAATCCATTTGGGATCTTAAATTTGGGGGGACGGCTTTTCGCCTCCATTATAAAGAAGAAAAAAGGCAAAATCTTTTTGGATTTTTGCTGTTGTTTCGGGATTCAGGCTTTGGCGATGAAGTAGGGCTCGTCTGAATGATAGGACCGCTTCTTGAGATGATCCCGAGAGTTTCCATAACTCGGGTAGTAACTCAACTGTGTGATTACGTTTCAGAGAATTTGCATCACTTGATAGACCTCATATTTGGTTATAAACAGCGAGGAAAGGTGAGTATTAAAGTTCTTTCTGGTTCCAGTTTCATGCTAATAGGGTACATTCGGATCTGCATTTTGAAGGCAACTATTGTGTCATGAAGCTTTAGAATCAAAGTATTAGGTGTTGATATTGCATTCTCACCTAAGTTTCCCTTTTGACATGCGGCTGAGGAAGCTGTGAATGTTTTCTATCATTACACATACGAGGGAAGTGGTAACATAGATGCAGTTCAGACCCTGCAATGAAAGCCTCCATTCTAGCTCAAATTAATCACTTCGGGAAAACACCAAAGCAGCTATTTCGAAAGGCCCACGCAAAGAGAAAGAAAAATAAAAAGATTCCTATCAATCCACTCAAATACTCTTGGCTATCTTGTACCGCACGAGATTCATAAAAGTGTGTCTGCCATAGCACAAGTCATTACTTCCAATGACCAAATTCCTCATGGTTGGTCCAAACAATTTATTAAAACCCAGAACCTACGCCAATTATGTTGCATGAGGTTTCGCAGACCGTAGTTTGAGATACATGAGCTATGATCAAGATAAGCTTCTTTCTACCCATGAAAACCTTCATGGTGGCAACCAGATTCAGTGTTCCAGTGCTAGCCATGATGGTCAGCTTCTTGTCACCGGTGCAGATGATGGCTTGGTTTGCGTTTGGCGGGTTGGTAGCTACAGTGGCTCCTGTGCACCGCGATCCTTACAATTAGAGAAGGCACTTTCTGCTCACAGAGCTAAAATCACATGTCTTCACATGTGCCAGCCATATTGGGTTAATCCCAATCCTACCCGACTTGAACCCATTTAGAGGGTCAAACCCGGAAGTCAAAAGTCAACATTTAAAAACTCAACTCTGGACATAACTGCCAAATAGCAGTTACACCAAACAGGCACCATTCGAATGGATGCAACCATTCGAATCAACACAGCCTTTCAAACGCACCTCTTCATTTATTATAAATAGATTAGATTCTGTAACAATTAAGAATGATGACAGATTATTACTTTGAAATTAATAGAAAGCATTTCATTTGAACATATCGTGTATTGGTATATTGTGATCACGTTAGACCAATAAAGATCCAACATTGAGGCCAACAATTGGTATCAGAGCGGTTTGGATTCATCTAACCAAATCATCATATACCAAGGGTTTTATTTTACCCTGAATCGAAGAAGAAACAATTCCCAGAATCGGTAAAAAAAAATTTCTGCAAAACTAATATCTGAATCACAAATCAAAACTAATAGTCATCTTTGTGATTCTGAAAAACATCCATAATTCATAGCCGCCTCGTAATTAATTACCGGCAACTAAGAATAGGCAATTTTCAATTATCTTGCAAATTTTTCATTCGCATTTAATTTTACCGAGAGTAGAAAAACATCAAAGGGAACAAAAGGTTTTGACTTTAATCAAACAAAACCTTATATCGATTCAGAAACAAGAACCCATTACCATCGATTAAACACGATAGTCATCAAAAGGGAAAATAAATTGATTTAACAAAAGGAACAAACACACCTGTTGTATCCAGAATCAAATACGCTTTCATTTTTTTTTTGAATCATCTTGATTCATTTTTCCACGGAGGAACAAATCCAAAAGGATTAAACGGCGCTCGAATAAACGAGAACACCAAATACCCGTGAAGAAGAAGGTTAACCAAAGCCAAAACATCCGACGGTCAACCATTGGAACATAGTAGTAAAGAGGTCTCACCAAAAAAAAGGGCAGATATATTTATCTCTTGCAAAGAGATAACAAAGAAAGAAAAAGAGGCTCATCAAATAAACGCCTAGGGCATCACGGAACCAACATATTAGTGCTACGGGTTATATTACCCCCCATGTTTCATAATTTATAAATCCACCCTTCTATTTTAAACTTATACTTATTATTAGTATAGTTTATTTTTTTTTTATAAGTACTCTTAAATATTACTTAGTATCTTATCATATTTTGATTTTATAATAACCTAGTGAAAAATACACTGCTTATTATAATTAGGAATAACTTTTAAGGAGTAATTAACCTTAGGTATATTCATTTTTGAATTTATAATCTCCGAGGATAGTATTTTAACTAATCCTATAGGTTTTGATTGTCACTTAAGACACAAAACATTAGAAGCGCGCACTATATTCTTAACACATCTCGTGTTAGAATTATTTAGGATATTACTTTGTCATTATCATTAAGAAATGACTAAAGATGGTGGAGATAGTGGAAAGAAGGAAGCTAGTATACTTAACACTACCCCTCAATTCCAATGCCCGATGTTAAAACCCACGAATTACTCACTATGGGCAATTCGAATGCAAATTATCTTAGAAGCAAATGGGTTATGGGAAACGATAGAGCCATTGCACTCATCGCAACCCGATAAGAAAAAAGAGAAAACTGCTATTGCATACCTTTACCAATCCTTACCCGAAGATCAATTACTTCAAATAACAAAGCACAAAACCCCAAAAGCAATATGGGAGGCTTTAAAGGCTAGACACTTAGGCGAAGAAAAAGTACAACAAGCCAGACTTCAAACATTAAGATCTGAACTTGAGTTGTTACATATGAAGGAAGATGAAACAATCGACACCTTTACCGGAAAACTAACAACTCTTGTAAACAAAGCCGCTAGTCTAGGACACGAAATCAAAGATCAAAATTTAGTGAGGAAATTACTAAATGTTGTACCTGATAGGTATCTGCAAATAGTAGCATCTATAGAATAATATTCCGATCTAAACACTATGACATTTGAAGAAGCAATTGGTAGACTTAAGACCTATGAAGAAAGGATTAAGTTTAAGAAAGGGAAACAGGAGAACAATCAAGAAAAATTGATGTTCACACGACATGAAGGTAGAGGAAAACATTTTAAAGGTCGTGGTAATGAGAGAAATAAATTCTCACACAATAAAGGGTTATGGTACAGAGAAGTTACTAAAGTTTCACCAAAATTTGTCCTAAGGAAACAAAGTTTCATTTTGTTCATCCAGGTTACCCATGTTTACTTGACCGGTTCTTTACGTTACTCCTTCTTTTACAACTCATGATACCCGGTAACACCTTGACCCATATTCATTTATTTAACTCTTATTATTATTATTACAAATTATAATCATTTTTAAAAAGCTTTTAAATCCAAATAGACAAAAGTACAAAGAACCCAATATCAGTTTTAATAAAGAAATTCATACCATATTCAATTCGCAAATAACCCAAAACATTAATTCACCCCGATCCATTCGCAAGAACAAAAAAATTACAAATATCCTAAATTCTAACTTACAAATACGATTAATCAATCACAATATGCAACAAAATTGTAACCCTTATTTGTTTGGGTTTTTACACAAAAAGTTTTAACAAAATTCATTACTAAATGCAAAACCTTCAACAATCTTCAAAAACAACCCATTTCATCATCTTCCCCATAAAAAATTCAACTCATTTTCAAAAGTTATAACCCAATATCAAAAATAATTTTCAGATTTACAAAAATCTCTTAAAGCTAAAAATACAACCCAAAAATCTTCATCATCATTCTCTTAACTAAGAGTTATCACCCATAAATTCATTCAAACACATTCATTCAAGCACGTATTCTTCTACACATAACACAAAAAACCCACAAACATGTAAACACACATCGGCGATGGTTTACGGCCTGATCCAGTTGTGTTGGTGATGGTTTGCGGTTGAATTTGAGGTGTGGCGGGTTCCGACGAATTAGAGGTGGTGGTGATGGTTGGTGGCAGTGAAGGTGGTGGGTCCGACGAATTGGGTTGTGGAAGAAAGGGTTTGTGAAACCCTAGAATTGATTTGGGGAAAATTTGGTTTTGTAAATGATGTTAAAAAAATATAAGAAAATGGTTTTATAAAAAAAAATGAAAGTGGTAGTGGAAAACCAACGTGGAGCTCAGTTGGTGACATGGAAAATTTGGCAGGCCGATGTGGCATGGGTGAAGGGCTGATACCCGGTAACCCTTCCAACGAGTAACCATAGTGTAGCGAATTTACATGTTGAGTAACCTAATTAACTAACCCGTGAACATGGGTAACCTGGATGAACAAAATGAAACTTTGTTTCCTTAGGACAAATTTTGGTGAAACTTTAGTAACTTCTCTGTACCATAACCCCACAATAAAAACCACGAGAAATTTAGAGGAGAAAGGAAAGAGGGAGAAAAACCACATAACAACTTCAAAGGATCAAACTTTGATCTTAGCAATGTAACTTGTTACAAATGCAACAAGAAAGGACACCTTGCAAATAAGTGTTATGCCAAGACAAACACTAACATGCAATCTAATCTTGTCGAGGAGGACTTAGAACCTACCTTATTAATGGCAATTTTAGAAGATCCACTTGTAAAAGAAGTTGAAGACCAAAATGTCTCTCTACACGAAGAGGTAGAAACACAAGAGACAAATATGGATAGTCTATGGTATTTAGACAACGGAGCTAGTAACCATATGACCGGAGTGAGAGAACACTTCAAAGAATTAGATGAAAAAGTTAGTGGAAAAGTGAAATTCGGAGATGGATCACACATAGAGATCAAAGGCAAAGGGTCAATCTTAATAGAATGTGATGACGAGAAACAAAGAATTATTTCACACGTCTATTACATCCCAAGCCTAAAAAGCAATTTATTGAGCCTTGGTCAATTCACCTAAATAGGTTGTAAAGTTGTAATGGAAGATGATGAACTACGACTTTATGACATGGACGACAAAATCTTCATAAAAGTAACTAGACAAAGAAACCGTCTATACAAAGCAAGTCTGAGAATAGGCACACCTGTTTGCTTACTAGCAAACTTAAATGATAACACTTGGTTATGGCACGCAAGACTAGGACATCTCAACTTTGAATCATTAAAATCTATGACTCAAAGGGAGTTAGTTAAAGGCATACCTTCCATTAAACATACAACACAAATCTGTGATGTTTGTTTAGTTGGTAAACATAGTAGAGCACCATTTCCAAAGAAAGCAAAAACCAGATCAACATCACCCTTAGACTTAATATACGGAGATTTATGTGGACCAATCACACCACCAACACCATCTGGAAAGAAATATATATTCTTGTTAGTCGATGATTATTCAAGATATATGTGGGCGTATTTCCTAGAAACGAAAGATCAAGCATTTGATACTTTCAAGGAATACAAGAACACAATAGAAAAGGAGTTAAGGACAACATTAAAGATGTTTAGAACTGATCGTGGAGGAGAATTCACATCAAATGAATTCATACAATATTGCAAAGACAATGGCATATCACGACAACTCACCGCTCCTTATTCACCACAACAAAACGGAGTAGTTGAACGAAGGAATAGGACAATTATGTCTACAACTAGATGTATGATGAAAGCAACTAACATGCCACAAGATTTTTGGGCTGAAGCTGTTAGACATGCAATATACATCTTAAATAGTGTTCCTACAAAAGCACTACAAGATATTACTCCATATGAAGCTATTAAAGGAAGAAAGCCAAACCTAGAACATCTAAGAATTTTTGGCTGCATAGCATATGCAAAGGTACCATCACAACGCTTAACAAAGCTTGATGATAGAAGTAACAAGATGGTATACTTAGGCAATGAACAAGGATCAAAAGCTTATAGATTATTTGATCCAACAACACAAAAAGTATGTGTTAGTAGAGACGTGAAGTTTAAAGAGGATGAAGCATGGGATTGGAAGGATTACATGAGTGAACATACTAATGACGAACCTGAATGGATCGACTTCAGAATAGAAAATCTAGAAACCACAGATGAACACCATGATCTAGATATCCAACCAAATGATGAAGACAACAACTTTCTCAATGATGATGATGATTATACAATATCAACAACAAGCTCACCCTCACAATCACAAACACTTCACACACCATCAACAATTTCATCACAAGTAAACTCTCAAATAACACCAATCAATTCAATACGATCAACCTATCAGAGTGATAGTGATTCAACATCAACCACAACTTCACACTCACAATATGATCATACGCCTATAAGAGGTTTTAGAACCTTAAATAATTTATTTGAAAACACTGAGAGATTATTACAGATGAACCTAAGAATTACAAGGAAGCATCAACCGATCAAAAATGGATCGAAGCAATGAAGGTGGAATTAGATTCTATCAATAAAAATAACACATGGGAACTAACCACTTTACCCAAAGGACATAAAGCAATTGGCTTAAAATGGGTATTCAAGACAAAGAAAGATGCTAATGGAAACATAAAGCAAGACTAGTAGCAAAAGGCTACATACAAGAGCATGGCATAGATTTTGAGGAAGTTTTCGCACCTGTAGCAAGGATGGAAACTATAAGATTATTACTTGCCATAGCTGCTAACAACAAATGGGAAGTACATCACCTTGATGTAAAATCTGCATTTCTACATGGAGATTTAAAAGAAGAAGTTTATGTTTCACAACCGGAAGGCTTCATAAAACAAAAGAATTCTGGTAAAGTCTATAGGCTTATTAAAGCACTATATGGACTAAGACAAGCACCACGTGCATGGAACATAAAACTGGACAACACCTTGAAGTCCTTAGATTTCAAGAAATGTGCATTAGAATAAGCGATCTACACAAAAGCCACAAAAGATTCAATTATACTAATAGGAGTCTATGTTGATGATCTAATCATCACTGGCACACCAAAGGAGGAGATCGACAAATTCAAAGCTCAAATGGAAGACAAATTTGAAATGAGTGACCTTGGATTATTAGCTTACTATCTAGGGATAGAAGTCACACAAACTGGAGGTGACATATCAATAAAGCAATCTGCTTACGCAACCAAGATTCTAAAGGAAGTTGGAATGTCGGACTGCAATGAAACCCTAATACCTATGGATCCAGGAACAAGATTGACAAAGAATACTGAAGGAACAATGGTCAACTCAACTGAGTATAGAAGCTTAATTGGATGTCTACGATATCTGCTTCACACAAGACCTGACTTAAGTTATTCCATTGGATTACTTAGCCGTTTTATGCAGGAACCAAAAGAGCAACACATGAAAGCAATAAGACAAGTACTACGTTATGTTAAAGGAACAAAGAACTACGGTATCACCTACAAACATAATGGAGGAAACAAAATACAAGGCTTTAGCGACAGTAGTTATGGAGTCAATACTCATGAAGGCAAAGGAACTACTGGAATCATTTTTTACTATGGTGATTCCCCAATTAGCTGGAGCACACAGAAGCAAGCCATTGTAGCTTTATCATCATGAGAATCTGAATTTATTGCAGCAACTGCAGCAGCAACACAAGCATTATGGTTGAAAAGACTACTAAGCAGGCTTACACACTCGAAGGAAGAAAAGGTGACTATTATGGTTGATAACAAATCAGCTATAGAACTAATGAAGAATCCTGTTTTTCACGGGAGAAGTAAACACATTGATACGAAGTACCACTTCATACGAGAATGCGTTGAAAGAGAAGACTTACAAGTTGAATTTATCAGCGGAGAATATCAAAAAGCTGACATACTCACAAAGGCACTACCAAAGATCAAATTTCTAACAATGAGACACCTTATTGGAGTCAAAGATCTAGGAGATGACGATTGTGATTAAGGGGGAGAATATTAGGTTAATCCCAATCCTACCCGACTTCAACCCATTTAGAGGGTCAAACCCGGAAGTCAAAAGTCAACATTTAAAAAGTCAACTCTGGACATAACTGCCAAATAGCAGTTACACCAAACAGGCACCATTCGAATGGATGCAACCATTCGAATCAACACAGCCTTTCAAACGCACCTCTTCATTTATTATAAATAGATTAGATTCTGTAACAATTAAGAATGATGACAGATTATTACTTTGAAATTAATAGAAAGCATTTCATTTGAACATATCGTGTATTGGTATATTGTGACCACGTTAGACCAATAAAGATCCAACATTGAGGCCAACAAGCCACACATGATCATTATAAGTTGTTCAGAAGACTGCACTGTGGTCTTATGGGATCTTAGCTCTCTGGGTTTTGTTAGGCAGCTTCCAGAGTTCTCATCTCCAGTTTCGGCTATATATATGAATGAATTAGGGAAATCGTGACTGCTGCAGGAATTATGCTTGCTGTTTGGAGTATAAATGGTGACTGTTTATCTGTCGTTAACTCCGATTACATCGTGTCAGTGACAACTTGCACTTTCTCTGATTGGTTGGAAACAAATTGGTATGTCTCGGGTCATCAGAGTGGTGCAGGTAATTACTAAAACGCTGTCTTTCAGAAAAGAAGCCCAACGGGTTCTATGTGTCCTCCTAACATGAAAAGGGCTGGTCGGGATTATGAATAGAATGAAAATGGAGAGTGAAATCATGGCACACTTGCTTTGTTGGGACGTGAAGGTATGTGATACATTTTTTTTTAATTTATATTTATATTTATGAGCTTGTGGTGCCTGACGGAAATGTCGCGATCAGTGTACATAGAAGGGGTTAATTTAAATCTTAGATTATATAACTTGAATTTGTATAGTTGTGCAAGGGAGGGAGATGAGTTGGAACTGTAATGTCCCGATTTTGGCCTGGGGAATATAGTTTTGTTGTGTTCTTATTGACATTTTTTGTTCCATTTGTAAGAATATACTACGTATATGATTTGTAATAGGCTTCAAATCTATAGTGGAAAATTGATATTTTGAGTTGTGGCCTTTTTGGGTGTGCATTTAACGTTGCAAGTAAAATTGGGCATATTTGATGCTCCATAAGTTTTACATGCATTTGGTTGTATAGTGTTTATGTATGTATGAATTATGATGTAGAGGCGTAAAATAGACGAGTTGAGCATGTGAGGTAACGACATGTCTATTGGTATGCTCCCGTGGCTCACACTGTCCACAAAAGATTGGTTACTGAACTAGTCTCTCTTGCATATTTTGTTTTTAAGTTGAGAAGAAATTTGGTTGTCGGCATTCTTGAGCCTGAAGAGAGGTTTGATGACAAATTCAACACCTCTTGAAGCTCACATTTGACATGAATCTGCCAGGTAAATAGATAGAGCAACAATTTACAAGGGCCTATCAATCTCTGTTACTCCTTCTGTCCCAAAATTTTGACAACAAAAAAACACGTATAAAAGTGAGACAACTACATTTCTCAACCAATCAACAACCACTAAACTCTCTTATAGTTAAAATTAAAAGTAAACAATTATTTTAGGAGATCTCAAATGAAAATGTTGATAATAGTTTTAGGACGGAAGGTGTATAACAATCACTAGAAATAAAATGAGTTAAGATACTGCGTCAAAAATAACATAACAAGTTAGGTAGTAACACAGAGAAGCCAACAAATCTTCTCAACAAGATGAAGAAAAAAAGAAAAAAAAAAAAAGGAAGGAAGGAAGGGGTTATTCTCAAATTGAATCCAGGGAAAAAGATTGAATGGGACAATAAAATTATCAAATTCTAGCATAAATGAAATACATGTTTCCAGTCACTCATGTGTCAAAATGTCAAGCCTCCATATTCACAAAACAAAGTCTGGCATAAAACACACCTAATCTAGTGGATGTTATTAAGAGTTAATTTTGTAACATGACAAAGCCTTTTAAGTCATGATAACCCATTCGGAGCACACCTGAAATTGAGAGAGAACCTCGTAGATAGCATCTTCAGACAAACTTACTCTGGACTCAACAGACATTTGGTATAATCGGTTTGAAAGATTTCAACGGTCTTTAGGTCATTTGAGGTGGGGTTGTCTGGGTTGGTAGTCACATCATCTGGACTAGGAACACAACTAGCTTCTGCTGTGTTGGTAGAATCGGTTTCTTCTGCTGTGTTGGTAGAATCGGTTTCAGCTGTTAGGTTAACAGGAGCAAAAAGTGGAGCTTCTTTGGGGTATTTCCACTCAACTCTTAGATCAAACTGGCAATCTGTCCCACTAATGATGGCGAAGCTGACGAAACCGGGTCGCGGCTTGAACTCGCAACTGTTCTTCATAATCACTGTTCCAGTTTTAGCATCTTCCAAGTATGCTCTGATTACAAGTGTGCCCTTGGTGGGTACGGCCAGTAAAGATTTTATCAGCTGAATAAAACCATTCTCTAATACATGATTGGCTAGAAAGAGTACTGACATGTAGGTATATTTAACTGAAGGTAGACATTGACATTCAGTAAGAAAGTCATCGCCATAATAGGCAATCACGTACCCACGAACTTCACGACCAGGTGTCTTGGTTTCAAATTCTAACATCAAAGAAGCATCTGTTGCATCCTTTAATAGGATGTAAAACAGATGTGCAGATCCTTCCTCTCCTGAAACATTAAGAACACCGCATGCACTTTCTGATTCCTCGTCCCAGAAATCTGAGAGGTCTAGTTCTATCTTGTGATTACATATTTGATAACAATCCTTATCCTTAGCAACATAGAGTTCCATACGAACCTCAATAGAGGAAGATAGCGGAACTGAATGACCAGAATTCCCAAGGTATACAAGCCCCGAGTCGGTCGGGGTTATGGGATCACTCCATTTATGGTTGAATAAAGGAACATGGGCAAAGTCGGGCTCAAAAAAGTGAGACTCCCCATCGAGTGATAGTATCCCGTACTTGTCGGATACGGAAATGACCCCAAACACCTTACCCACTTTATCAGACCCCAAATGCATTGCAGTACGGGTAAGCAATGAGAAGAGCTGAAACCGAGCATTTCTGGGTGGTTCCCTAATGAAAATTACAATTATAGATAAGTAAAGTGTGTTGCAACAGTGAACAAAAATTATGCAATAGAGATAGGGAGAGGACTTGTTTGTTTTCAACAGTTGTATGGCGCTAAGTTAGGCAAAGTCCTAGTCATGTATACAGATGAGAAACACTAATGATTTTTATTTTTGTTTTTATTTTATATTTATGAGAAAGTGGAAGTGCGACTTTGCATATTATTATGAAGCAAACTGGTCTATATTTTCAGTACCAAGTACTTTTGCTAGTTCTTATCTCAAGTTTCAATACTAAAGTTTTATTAGTTTCTGTTGGGAGTGAAACGAAATAATCTAAAGGTTGGTCAGTTAAAGCAAAAATATCTTTAAAAGCATGAACACGAACACTTTAATAAACTTTAATTAGTTTAATTTTTAATATTTTTAATTATTGGTACTGCAGGATTGTCGCCAAAAACACCTTTTAGTCCAAGAGAGGAACTCATCCAAAGGCAAAAAGTGTTTCTGGTTCTTGCTTGTATCTCATTGCGAGTTCTTCCTACTTTCTCATCTCCAACTCGAGTGGCATTTTTTGTATTACTAATTATCTGATTCTGATCATTGCCTATCTTGTAGTAACTTTCCAAAAAGCAAGGCTGAACAATCTTTTGTATTTAGGCATACTGAAATTGGTTCTAATTCTTCCAGATAATCAATTTCAGAGGGTATTTTGATTGCTTATTAAAACTGCCTAGCTTATTTTAGAGATAAGCAGTTTCATGTTGCCCTATAGTCGGTTTACGTTTAACGGTACCTACTTAGTGAAGAGCATGCTATGTTGAGGACATAATGAACATTTAAAATAACTTAATGTTAACTGTCAAACTCTTACGTTTCAAAATCGATGGTTTTGGCCTTTTGGTGCTCAATAAAACAATGGTAGAATTGTCACTAATTTAAAAAAAAATAATAATAAAAAATATATATATTGGGTATATATGAAATTTAAGAATAGGGCCGGGTATATATATGAAATTAGGGACATTTTTAAGGTTATATATGAAATTCTCTCTATTTTAAAAGTCAAAAAACACATTACCTACAATTTTAACCAAACACTGTAAAGTTAAAACTAATAAAATTATTACAAATATATACATAATTTTGATTTATTTATATACGATATAATTACTACAAAATGACCAACCTTCAGTCATTTTCAAAGGCATATTGAAAAGGTACGATACTTTATGCAAACCTGATATTTGACTTAAATTGCATAAAATGAAAATAGACTTAGCATAGAAAAAATCAATTATTTTGAACATAAAAACCGGTGGTTACCTAGCATTTACATACACTGATCGTCTCGCGGGTCTCGTGTGAAAAAATGGTAATATCAATGGCACATTACCAGGGAGACAGGTCACTGATAAACTTGCTTTGGAGAGAGGTGGATCCGGAATGGATACGTATCTCTGCATGAAAAAAGAAGTTGAAAACGTGTTATAAAATGTGGAATTATGAATAACTTTGTTTTTTTATACTAGTTATGATATGGTAACGAGTTTTGATGTTATCTTATACTAGTCATGAGCTGATTCAATAAGCTTAAAACTGGCTATGGACTTATTCAGTAGTATGGTAACCAATTTTAATGTTATCTTAATACACCCAAACCAATCAAGATTAAGGGGGTGCTTGGTGGGGCGTTAAGGGGGTGGGGAATGGGTAAGGTATTCATTAAATGTACTTGGGTAGTGGGGGGTAAGAGATTGATTACCCACCTCACTCATTCCTTTGGATTCCCTTTCCCTTTCCTTTTCCCTTTCCCTACTTTGAACCAAGCGGGCCCTAAATAACATAAACCCAAAAGCTTAAATAAATCTCAAATAGTCCCTCAAAAAACAAGAAATAATCCATGGTTTATGAGCAAAATAGTCCCGCATAAAAGAATCCAGGGAAAAAATAACCCGACCCGAGAAACCAAATTAAAGAAAAAAGTTACTAGACAACACATACCGGAGCAATCCCCAAAAGACGAAAGCCTTTTTCCAGTACCACTGCAGTGGCCTCACAAAGCAATAATGTGCTCGTATCCGTAATAGACCCAGCCTGCCAAAACTTTTAGAATTACACCTTTATAATTGGGACAAAAATACTCGCATATACACCTTTTAGAATCAAATAATTTTGAAAAAAAAAATTAACTATGGTTTAAGAGAATAACAACAAATTCCACCTTTTATAATCACAACAAAAATATTCACATATACCTTTTAAAAATCAAATTATTTTTATAAAAAATAACTTTGGTTTGAGAAAATCAGAAATTAAATTAAATATTTTATGAGAAAAGCATATGTATGTACCTCGCACACACAGGAATAGTAATGGTTGAATTTCTTTGCTAAATCGTAAAGGTATTCACATAGGATATGTGGGAGGACCGATAAACATGACTCTTCGAGGACCTGGAAAAGAAAGTTAAAAGTATTAATACAATAATATAATTTACATAATCATATTAACAAGATTAGGAAAATTTACAAAAATCAAACTTTTCACTTCATTTTTCCTTTTACATTTGTGAAATGTCTTCATATAGGCATCAACATTAGTATTGAATATTTACCCCAAATGTTAAATCAACCATACATTTTAGAGCATGTTAGAAGGAACTATAACGTTTTAGAGTAACCTAGGGAAAATAAAACCAATTGTTCACCTCCAAAAACTATGTGTTACAACTTCAACTAGGTTATGTATGTTCAAGGAAATAGTAAAAGTTCATTATGATATTGTCTTACCTCAGTAAACTCGAGTAATCGGAATCCTAAAATCCGTTCTTCACCTCTTACCCATCCTTCATCTTTACCGAGTATTAACTTTGAAAACTTTGAAGCCTGTTGCAGCACACATGTATATCCGTTAACTTGATATTTAAGTACAAGAAAGCAAAATTGGTCCAAGAACATTGAAACGAAAAAATATTTTTACCTTTAACTCATTGATGTTTTTACGATAATCATCGTAATCATCGGTAATTCTACGTATTTTGGCTTGTGTAGTTAACAGATACATGAAGGTATTTCCCTATATAACAATCAATTTGAGTAGATCATGAGAATACAAATATAAAATATCACTAGTAATGAAAGAACGTCGTAAGAGTACCTCTTCTTTATGAATCTCATCATCGATATTGACTCTAAATTCGTCCAATCGATGGTTTTTCAGGAATACATACCTGTTAAGAAGAGAAAACCCAAACCATTGCGTATATGAGTACAAAATTTTGACCTAAAAGTAGGTTATCTCGTTTATGAAACAAAGGAAATAGCCGGTGTAGACAGCGTTAACTTCAATATATAAAAGTTCGGACATAAAAACTTTGACTATAGCAAGTTCATAGGATATTGACAATTACCACTCTACTTGTATGTATCAATATTGATAGCAAATAAGGGTAAAAGTTATGATAAAAGCATGAGAATCTTACAATAAAACACAATCTAAAGCTGCTTCAAGAGTATATCCAAGCAACTTAGCATCCTCGGCTGATAAAAAAGAAAATTGTGAATTTTAGCCATTTTAAAATCAATCCCGTTATTATATTAACGGGTTAACAAAAAAATATAATTTTGATATCTTATTCACGAAAACAAATTATGAATTAATGAACAATATCTCATATACCTTGTTTCGCCGTCACAGGCCTTGTAGCTTTAACTTTGTAGCGGTATAACTTAACTAATGGGTAAACAAAAAATATAATTTTGGTTATCGCATCATTTATTCACAACAACAAATTAAGAATTAATGAACAATATCTCGTATACCTTGTTCCGGCGACATACAGCTAAATGTTTTATGAAACATCATATCTTCACGTGTACCACAAGATCTATATCCTGCATAACTTGTTCTGGCGGGTTTGTGCCTATTACTTTTGACATGCTCTTCGAGTTTAGCAGCCTGGAAAAAAAATTAGTCAACTTCTCATCTTTTTTTTTTAACATGTTATCAAGTTATGTTGCTCTGTAAAAGTTACTTACTGTCAGGAATTCAATATACTCTTGTTTCCATACAGGAGTTAAGTATACCATCCAATCTGCTCTTTGCAGTCCATACCTACATTTGACAGAAAATTTTTTTTTTTTTTTGAACGGCGGAAACATTTGACAGAAAATTTAAAAGCCACTGTTCATATAATGGTGAAATGTAACACTGCTTAGAATAAAATTACCAGAAAAAACAAATCTATTACTAGCCAATTGATATAGATGTTTTCATAAAGTTAGCAAGTACCAAAAAGCCAAGAGATCTTCAAAAGCATTGTCGAAATCTCTCTGATCTTGTCTTTCTTCATTTGGAAACCATCTTTTCAACACTTTTTGAGCCATGTACCTCTGAAATACATGGAATATAAACTCATAAAGTGCAAATATGCCAAATTTAGTACCAAATAGACGGAAAACGTAGTTTTTACATATAATATATATAGATGCAGATATATAACTATTATAATATAACAAAGATAAATATGTACTTTAGAACGTGTGGGCGAGATTGTAGGATGACCCATGGTCACATCAACTTTAGAAAACTTGAGAATACGCATCAGCGTGTATCCGATAGCGCGACATCGAAACAAATCCAGATCCATTTCATCGTCCAATGATGGATGCTCTACAATCACCCTTCCAACAGGAAGTTTTGGTGCCCATATATGAATACCATGTTTTAGCATCTTATGAATGCTCTGCAAGGAAACACGTAGAATCTAAGTGAAATTTGTATTGTATGTTACAAAAGAGTTGGAAAAGAAAAATAAAATACCTTAGCAATCCATTTCCCTGATAACTCTATAGTTACAAAACCAATATCATTTATGGAGGGTGTTCCCTCTATCATGTCAGATTCCGGAAACTTTTCCTTGATTTTCTAGGATAAAAAAATTATAAAAGAACACACAGAAACATATAATTACAGTTAAAAAAAAACTCAAGTATATTCAAAAACCATAATTGACAAAAAAAGATATTACCTTCCCGACCTCTCTTGGTCCTCCATCTGACTGTCTTAATCTTGTTGCCCAGCTGTCTCTTAATGCAGGCCAAATCCACAAGGCATTTTGGCTGTCATCATTTTTAAGAAAAAACTAAATGTAAATGTTACATACCAAAGAAAGTAAAATCGCTCAAATATCAGAAGCAGCATATACCATTCATAAACACCATGCATCCCTTTTTGGCAAGTATATAGCAAATGCTCTTGTTTTAAGTCGGTGTAACTATATTCATCTTCAAGGTGACCATGTCTCGTTGCGGTTTCATCTTGCTTTACTTCTTCTTGAAGAAGTTTCAGTGCGGTTTCAAATGGCTTTGAGATTTCTTCTTGAAGGCTCCATCTCTTGTGTTCCTGTAATTACAAAACCAGAGCCATCGTCTTAACTGTGTAAATCCATATATATAAACAAAATGATAATGTGTACATAGACTTACATCAGGAGCTGATGTATGTGGCCACTTTAAGACTTTCCTCCTAGGTTCCTGAATACAAAACCAGTTCCATCACCTAAACTGTGTAAATTTATATAAAAAAAATGATAATGTGCAAGTTAATAGTAGACTTACATCAGGATCTGCCATTCTAGATATAGCGCGTGACCACTTTACGAATATCCTCTCACCTTCCTGTATTACAGATACAGTGCCATCATCTCAACTGTGTAAATTTATATTTAAATAACATGATGTACATTAATACTAATAGATTTACTTCAGGAGCAGGAACAGCTGCCATTTGTGCTTTAGAATATGCCCACGTTAACAATCTGGAAAATTCCTGTATTACAAAACCACTGGGTAAATTTATATATACATAAAAAAAATAAAAAAAAAAAAATGATAACGTGTACGTTATTAATAGACTTACACCACGATCTAAACTTTTTACTCTAGAAGCTGCCCAGTCTAAGAAGCTCTGCCTTTCCTGTATTAACCAGTGCCATCATCTTAACTGTGTAAATTTATATTAGAAACAACATGATAATGTGTACGTTAATAATAGACTTACCTTAGGAGTTACTGGAGAATGTGTCCAGTGCTGTCATACAAAACCAGTGTCATCATCATCTTAACTGCGCAAATTTGTATATAAAAAATAAAAAGATAATGTGGATGTTAACAATGACTTACATATTCTTGTGGTATTGGTGTAGAAGGTCTTATTGATGGTGTAGAAGGTGAAGGTGTGATGATATTTGAAGTAGAAGATGACAGTTCTGCTGATGTAGAAGGTGACAATGGACTTACATACATTTTAGTTCCGTCGTGTCGGTACATAAGGTGCCACTGATGGCGTAGATGTCCTTGACGTTAATGTAGAAGGTACTGCACGCGTACCAGACCCAATATTAATTTCTGGTCTCTTACATCTCTGTATTACAAAATACAATGCCATCAGTGTAAATTAATAAATAAATAAATAATGTGTACGTAAATAATAAGACTTACACTCGATCTTGATTTCTTTGACGAAGATGGCTCCATCTGGCAACAAACATGTAAGAACTAATGATGTTACTACTAATTTCTTATTTTTATAATGAGGAAAGTGAATATGGGGTTGTTAGACATTTAAGCTTACATGAAAAACCCGTCAAAACTACATTTATTTTTATTGCTCATCTTCATGATTACAAAACAATATAATAAGACGAATACAAATTGTCGCAGATGTATAATGGTGAGCTGATCTTACTTTATAGATCAAATGCATTGCAAAATGTGAAATTCATTTTGAGATGATTTTGAAACAAAAAGACTTATTTTTATGGTTGAGTGTATTTGGGAAATTTAGTTTGAGGTTAAAAAATCGAAACTACCTAGTCGATGTATTTTTGGTGGTTTTTCTTGTAAGCTTAGATGCTTAGCAACCTCATATTCAGGGGTGTTTGTTTGAGCTTATTTATGGGCTTATATTGTTTTTGGCTTATGCTTCATAAGCTCGATTTTTTTGGCTAATTTTGGTACATATGGGCTTATATGTGGGCTAATTAGCTTATATAATTTCGGCTTATTCTTCATAAGCCTCAATGTTCAGCTTATTTCGAGAGTTATGAGCTTCTTATGTCATACCAAGCTTATATAAGCCCATAAGTCTCTCAAAAAAAGCTGGAAAATTGAGGCTTATAAGCCGAAATCATATAAGCTATAAGCCCACATATATAAGCTTATACAAACATGCACCCCCTTATTATGTCATGACAAACTTATATAAACTCATAAATCTGAAAGTAAGCTTAAAAATTGAGCAAGTGAAAAACAGATAAGCTTATAAGCCGGTAAATAAGCTTAAACAAACACCCCCTCACTTTCCTCTTTTACTAATATACCCACCCTATGACTTATTAATTACAGATGATAAGCACCAAAACAATTAATCATAATTTGATCAGTAAATAACTTTGGGTTTTTTGTTTTTTATATCATGAATAAATCAATAACAACCGACGAGCAGATTAAAAATTATTACCAAAAGATGGATGAACAGCTTCAGCGACTTATAACTTAGATTAAACTTGTGCGGGGCTTTCGGTTTTGATTTTGTGTAATTTTTGTGCGCTCAAATTTTAAGTAACGCAAAAATCTACCTAAACTNTCATCTTAACTGCGCAAATTTGTATATAAAAAATAAAAAGATAATGTGGATGTTAACAATGACTTACATATTCTTGTGGTATTGGTGTAGAAGGTCTTATTGATGGTGTAGAAGGTGAAGGTGTGATGATATTTGAAGTAGAAGATGACAGTTCTGCTGATGTAGAAGGTGACAATGGACTTACATACATTTTAGTTCCGCGTGTCGGTACATAAGGTGCCACTGATGGCGTAGATGTCCTTGACGTTAATGTAGAAGGTACTGCACGCGTACCAGACCCAATATTAATTTCTGGTCTCTTACATCTCTGTATTACAAAATACAATGCCATCAGTGTAAATTAATAAATAAATAAATAATGTGTACGTAAATAATAAGACTTACACTCGATCTTGATTTCTTTGACGAAGATGGCTCCATCTGGCAACAAACATGTAAGAACTAATGATGTTACTACTAATTTCTTATTTTTATAATGAGGAAAGTGAATATGTGGTTGTTAGACATTTAAGCTTACATGAAAAACCCGTCAAAACTACATTTATTTTTATTGCTCATCTTCATGATTACAAAACAATATAATAAGACGAATACAAATTGTCGCAGATGTATAACGGTGAGCTGATCTTACTTTATAGATCAAATGCATTGCAAAATGTGAAATTCATTTTGAGATGATTTTGAAACAAAAAGACTTATTTTTATGGTTGAGTGTATTTGGGAAATTTAGTTTGAGGTTAAAAAATCGAAACTACCTAGTCGATGTATTTTTGGTGGTTTTTCTTGTAAGCTTAGATGCTTAGCAACCTCATATTCAGGGGTGTTTGTTTGAGCTTATTTATGGGCTTATATTGTTTTTGGCTTATGCTTCATAAGCTCGATTTTTTTGGCTAATTTCGGTACATATGGGCTTATATGTGGGCTAATTAGCTTATATAATTTCGGCTTATTCTTCATAAGCCTCAATGTTCAGCTTATTTCGAGAGTTATGAGCTTCTTATGTCATACCAAGCTTATATAAGCCCATAAGTCTCTCAAAAAAAGCTGGAAAATTGAGGCTTATAAGCCGAAATCATATAAGCTATAAGCCCACATATATAAGCTTATACAAACATGCACCCCCTTATTATGTCATGACAAACTTATATAAACTCATAAATCTGAAAGTAAGCTTAAAAATTGAGCAAGTGAAAAACAGATAAGCTTATAAGCCGGTAAATAAGCTTAAACAAACACCCCCTCAGTTTCCTCTTTTACTAATATACCCACCCTATGACTTATTAATTACAGATGATAAGCACCAAAACAATTAATCATAATTTGATCAGTAAATAACTCTGGGTTTTTTGTTTTTTATATCATGAATAAATCAATAACAACCGACGAGCAGATTAAAAATTATTACCAAAAGATGGATGAACAGCTTCAGCGACTTATTAAACTTAGATTAAAATTGTGCGGGGCTTTTCGGTTTTGATTTGTGTAATTTTTGTGCGCTCAAATTTTAAGTAACCGCAAAAATCTCCCTAAACTTTCCAAAAATTTTGAAAAATGTCCTCAAGAAAAGAATGTTGCGAGAAATGTCCCTAACGTTTTTTTTTTGCGAGTTTTGCCCTTGAACCGTTACTGTAGTTGCAAATTCTTGTTTTTTTGCTAACGCTCGTTACAGAATCCTCGTTAGTCAAAGTCAAAGGCCTGTGAAATGACTATTTTACCCTCGCCTATTACAGGGACATTTTTTGCAATACCGAGTATATGCTTAACCCATTTTATGTCTATCTTTCACACCTCACCCCCACTCTCTCTAGCCACCTGTAACGTCACTGACCACCGACATATGACTATAGTCTATAGGCAACAAATAGTCACCTATGACGATGCACAAGGTACAAATATAAGAAGCACGTATATATATATGTTAGCATAGAAAAACAAGCATACTGTTAAGGAAAATTACAAATATTCATTCCCTCCACTATCTACCTTCACTCAGGGGCATCCGAAAACTCAGGACGCTGTTTTTTTTTCTGGTAAAAGGGTAACCCCGGTAAAATATTATTATTACAAAAAACAATTAAGTACAACTCAGAACCTGCTTTAATCAAGGAATGTGAGAAAGTGTACAATTTTTTTTTTCTTTTTTATCAAAAGACAGGCGTTGAGCAAACCGTTAAACCAATCCCTAAGGTACCGGTCCTCATCCCGCTTTGAAAGATCAATTGCAAAAAATAACAGTGTCCCTTTGAGCATCTTCATTCTCCTTCCTCAATTCACGTCGATGGGTGTTGCCGATAGTTTTTTAGAGGTTGCAAAGCTCGAGTTCTTCTATGATCAAGCACCCGAAATAATGAAAACTGTTGGAACCGCCTATTGAACTTCCAGTAGTTTTATTTTATCAAGTGTGGTTGATGTTACAAAGAAGAATGGGCACAAAGGATGGATTCTTGACAACTTAAATGACTCGTGTAGATTCTTATAACCCGTTTTTCGGAGTGTTGAGCTGCGTGAACCTGTTGTTTTTCCTTGTGGTCGTGAAATACTTTGTGTACACACTGAAGTGAACAAGTCAAAAAACATGTTACAAGAAGATATCAAAAAGTTTACCGAACAAGGGTACATCGCCAGTTAATTCAAATTTACTGAACAAGTGAACGAAATTAACAATTTTTTTATTTTTATTTTTACTTTTTTTTGTTGTGCAATTCTGTATAATTCTTTCTGTACAAAGTATTAAAGCATTTTGTTGTTGGTTTTCTTTTCATTAAAGCATATATATAGACTATCGCACAAAAGAATTGCTCAGACCTTTTCATTAATGTTTATATAATCTGTGTTGGAACTGTAACGTACTTACGTCTATTAAAAGGAATTCAAAAAAATTCGACATTAGTTGCAACAAAAGAATTGCTCAGAACTTTTGGTCACACTTGGCCGTTCATTATCAAGATTCGAGTACACATGGTACAAACGTCTCAATAAAACAATGATATATAATATAAATAGCTCATATCGACAATAGAACAGTAGTTATCTAAAAGGCTCAATTGGTTCTGTTTCCTCGAGTATGCTAGCAGCCTCAAAGCAGTTAGCAGCTTCCCTTAGGAACATTGGACCATCTTCTTTGTAAAACAAACCAAGATTATACCAAGCTGAAGAGTTCAGCCTATCTAGTCGTAACGCTTCTGTCAAGAAGCTTTTGGCAGATGCAGCTGACTTGCCTCCGGCTCGTCTGATAATCACAGCCATGGAAACCAGACTCGGCACATATGTAGGGTCCAAGTCTAGTGCAAGTTCATAAGCATTTTGAGCTTCTTTCTCGAGGCACTTCGCTTCATAGAGTAAACCTACAACAATNTATAGTTTCGGACTTCAAAAGACAAGCCTCAGCATCACGCCATTGTGATAATTTCATATAAACCAGAGCTAGATCATGCCATGTTTCCATCTCCAAATTTTTAACATGTTTTCCACCAATCTACCAGAACCAAAAAAATAAAATCAATTTCTTTGTCCAAAGTAAAAAACTTACGCTAAAAATATTACACCCAGAATTCAACTTTTTACCTCATGACTCTTTTTCTGAGATCGAAAACTTTTACTCTGAACTTGAAGAACCGCAAGAATCTGTGTATATGTTTGAATAGCATTTTTTATTTGACCTTGTGCAACTTGAAGCCTAGCTTTGGTTTTCAAGAGTTCCCCCTGATCCCATTTCCCAGTTTGTTCTAAAGCGGCGTTTATGACCGTTTCGCCCTCCGAAAACCGTTTCTGTCCCGACAATATTCTAGCCAACAATATCCACCCTTTAAGACTTGACCCACCTTCCATTTTAGCCAAACGTTTTGCATAGCCAAGAGCCACATCCAACTTTCGCTGCTCAGCATTTTCTAAACTCAAAGAATAGACGATTCTTGTGTCATTCATTCCCGTTAATTTTCCAGCCATTTCTAAACACTCGAGTGCTTCAGATTGTTTCTTGATTCTTTCAATATCACTAATAGATAATCTACAATGACCCGAAAGCGAAATAGCTAATAAATAATAAGCAACACCGACCATTTCTTCACATTTATTTTCCAAAGCCCGGATGGCCTGTTTTCCGGTACTTGCACCTTCTTCAAACATACTTAAACTTAAACCGCAAATTTTTGAAGCCAGTAGTAAAGCTGGCCCCGGCCCACAATGTTGGTCTTCATGTTTATATATATTTCTTAATAGATTTAAAGCGGATAAATCATCCCCTTGTCCATGGTAACACAGAGCTAACAGGAAGTACCTTTCTTTATTGTCTATAATTCCCGCAGGTAATTCTTCGAGTTGTATAGATAGTGCTTCAAGTCCATTGGAAATGGATAATGCGTAAGAAAGATGATCTAAAATTATGGGGTCCCACTTGATAATCTTCAATGAAACCTTTCTCAATAATATCATTAGAAGTAAAATCGCTTCTTCAATGTTATTTCTTGGAACAAATGAAGAATCCATTTGGGATCTTAAATTTGGGGGGACGGCTTCTTCACCTCCATTATAAAGAAGAAAAAAGGCAAAATCTTTTTGGATTTTTGCTGTTGTTTCGGGATTCAGGCTTTGGTGATGAAGTAGGGCTCGTCTGAATGATAGGACTGCTTCTTGAGATGATCCCGCGAGTTTCCATAACTCGGGAAGTAACTCAACTGCATGATTTAGAGTTTCTTGTAATTTACAGTCGGTACCAAAGTTCTCAGGTAAACCTTCGGGTAGTGATGATTCTATAATGTCGAGAATAGTTTTGCAAGATTGAGCAGCTTCTGCAAAAAGTTGGAATGATATTAATGATTTGCAGGAATAACATAAATCGAGATTTTGGTGATAAAAACATAAAACAGGTCACTTTTTTAGTACATATTGGATCAATCTGGGCTGAACCGTAAACACCTTTTTATAGTATTTATTTGTTTTAATATAAATAACCAATTCGTTAATCATGATACCAAAACAATATTGATACAACAATAATCTAAAATTTCAAATAAAACCTTTACGAAGCTGTAAGCACTAAAACTGGAGTCTGGGTGACTTTCAACTTATTCACCTGCTCCCCTTTTATCTCGTTTTTTTTATTTAACCCGTTTGAGATAAAAGGCAAACTCAAATTGACCAATTCATTAGTAAATGACTCAAAATTGCCACCTCTAACATACTCTCCATGTCAGATGAAAATGACAATACTTACATTTGTGTTTAAAGTTTCTAAAGTCAAAATAAATAAATGGTTTTTTATCAACAGACAGCAGAAGAAAGGGGTGTTTGGATGTGCATTTTGAAGTATAATTGCAACTTGAAGAATCAATATCGTAAAGTTAGTTAATTAAAGCAAGAAAATTTTGACCCAAATTAATTATGACCAGGGCTCAAATTATTTTTGTGCAAACGCTTAGAACTGATAATTACAGCCATAAATCGCAATAACCAGTTTAAACACACATCCAAACACCCACAAATGCAATTTTATACCCTCCATATATATTCTTGTTAAAGCAGAACATTTAAAGATTGTGTAAGAACATACAGAAGGAACCATACATCAAAGAAAGAGTACCTTTATACCTCTGTAGTATTTGCAACGATTTTGACTTCAAATAAATAGCTTCTAGGAGTAAACCAACAGCATGTATAGACAATGGCGGATCAGCAAAATTATACGAATTTCTTTTACGAGGTTCGCCTTTTTGGACAAGGCTAAGTTTCATCTTTGGAGTTACTATGGCTATATCTATCCCCTCAAACACATGAAGAGCCGCTTCTATGTTGCCCTTTTGATATTCATATCTCCCTAACAACGCTCTTGCTTCCTATATAAGAATAACATATGATAAACATAAATATTCTTTACATATGATTACAAAGACTACATTATTCAAATAATAAAATGATTTCTTTTGAACAATAAAAAAAAGTCGTAAGCATCTAAATATGTTAGGAGAGCTTAGACCCGCTTAACTTGTTCGACCCACTTGACTCATCTCATAGTTAGCTAGTTTTCTATGTCTAATCTGTTATCAATAAAATAGAACCGTAACTGATCCGTTTCCATCTAGTCGAGTTGCCACCTCTGAATAGACCATAAATAACCAGTATTTGATTTTGCCAAACACTCAGAACTAAGTATTAGTGTATTACAGCTTCAAGACACACTAATCAGTTTAGACGCACATCGAAACACCCCTTTATCACGAACCAATATTAGCTTAGCTCTAATGGCACAAGATTATAAGCCCACATTTTAGATTCAGATGGCATGGATGCAATTCAAATTAAGAAATGACAAAATGTAAAAGGTCTAGACAATAACCTCATAGTTCAGAGAACCATTTTCACGAAGAGATGACTCCGCTTCTTCAATGTTACCCGTATCTATCTTCTTATCATTTTCACCAGAAGAATAAGCATCCGAGGAATAATCATTCACTGCAAGCGAGTCTGATGACTCATTCATTGCATTTGCCAGCTTCATCGTACTACTATTCAATACAACTATGACTCGCACCGTCTTTAATTAACAAAACAACAGCCAAAACATAGTCACATTACCCTACAAGGAAAAAAAACACAAACATTAACATACATATTATAGTAGTCACTCAGATCTTGCTTTTACATAAATCACCAATCTTTACTCTACATCGAGAAAACAAAGATCACACATAAATTACACTTTCTCAAGCATAATCACCTAAATTAAGCTACTTTACATCATCTTAACACAAAATTCATCACCCAAACTAAAATTTCTGAAAAAAAAACAGCAAATTATTCATATTTATCACTACCCAACTAGATTCAGAAGTCAGAACCAATAGAATAAAGATCACACATAAATTAAAGCTTCTTTTCAAGATAATAACCTAAATTAAGCTACTTAAAACTGCAAATCATGAATCTTTTTTAATACCCAATTCAGCAATCACTAAATCCACCTAATCCTAAACCCTAAACTTAAACTCCCTAATTAAATACACAATTAATATATATATATATATATATATATATATATATATATATATATATATATATATATATATATATATATATATATATATATATAAAAACACCCATATCAATATAATTATATAAAAGTAGTTACCTTTCTTTATGCAGAGACTAAATTTGATGAAAATAATCCAAACCCACCTCAGATTTTGTTCAAAAAAGTGCTTGATCCACACAGAATTAAATAAAGTTTCAAACTTTATAAATCTTTATGAAAACTTGTTGAAGTATATAAAAAAGATGGTTTTGGGTTATTTTTGAATATTGTGAAGAAGCCATGTGGTGGTCATAAACAATACAGTAGTATTGTTGTTGTTGTAAAGATTACCTGGCATCATATAAATGTTAGATTTATGTAATAGGTGTGTCCCTCGTTTTACTAGAATATAAAAAGTTGATGTAAAGTAATAATTTGTGGTCTGCAGACTTGGTTTGACTAGGTTGTGTCAAGGTTGGTATTGGTTTTGAGATTTGTTTTGTGTAATGTGGGTTTGTGTTTAGGTTAAGGAAGATTTGGGTGTGTCGCGGTGATTAAGAGCGTTGTGTGGAGTGGTCAAGAATTGGTGTCACGCGGACACGCGAGACTTCATCTCATTGGTACTCTTGGCGTCTAGTCTCCTGTCTATGGTTTGCATTCGGCTTCTCCATTTCGACAAAGGTTCGCCGTTTAATATAATTTCATATTTTTGTTCAACATGACCTATAATGGTCACAATGTGTATGAACTAGGGATGAGCACGGTACCGGTACCGTACCGATCCCGTACCGAATTAGTGGTACCGAATTTTTCCCGAGCATAAATTAGTGGTACCGGTACCGTACCGAACGGGATTCGGATACCGATACCGGTACCGGTACCGGGAAATCGGGTTTTTCCCGTTTTTTTCGGGAATTTCCCAATTTGGTACCGGTCCCGTACCGAATTAGTGGTCCCGAATTTTTTTCCTCCTTATTTCGTAGTACCGGTACCGTACCGTATATCGGGAACGGTACCGTTTCGGTACGGTATCGGTACGGTTCCGGTTCGGTTTCGGGATTCGGTTCGAAATGCTCATCCCTAGTATGAACTTTTGATTGATTATGGGATTATATAATAATAATATATAAACAAAAGCTCCTTTACACGTACAATTACAAAATATTTTATTTAATGTTGTCTCTCTAAGATCAGGTTTTTCTTAAAGTATGAATCATAATTTGTCTACATTTTACCCCATACCCCGCTCTGATGAGATTGGATAATATTGTTGTTGTTAATATATAAATAAAAGTTAAATATAATAGGGGCTGAAAGATATACGAGAGTAAGATTGATAAGTTTAATTTCATTTTGACTCAAAAGTTTGTTTTCATATAATGTTATTGTAGCTGTCAAGCAAGTACATACATATTCAACACGCATAGGTGTTTGATAAAATTGTGATATACACTCCCTAGTGCGTTTTGAGGGAGACGAGTTCAATTGGGTTCATTTGATGTGTTATGTTGAAATTAAGAAATTGATTAGTGAGTTTTTTTATGTAAGTTCGGGTTGTATTTAGTAAATGTAAGCTCATTTTAGATATTAAAAAGCGCAAAATATCTACTATCAAAAAATGTTCAAGTATGATTTAACCCAAAGTGTACATTCTAAACATGAAGACTAGTCATCAAGTACCCGCATAGCATTAATTAATATTTGATATCTTGGGGAATGCTTTATAAGCTCGAGTCCAACAATAGGGGATCCATTGCCCGGCGGGGCTTTTTATGACCTTTTTTTTGGACAACAAATGCAGTACCCAAAATCCATGCAAAAAACAACACGCACCAAAATAAACCCGGGCAAGAAGTATCAAATCACAAACACATACAGACAACAACAGCTAATAACTCAAAAGCAGCTAACCTTGGCAGATCTAGAAGACGGTGTGTGTGTGTGTGTGTCGGTGTATGCGTATGAGAAGGTATAGTGAGTCAGTTTATGAGGATAAGCACGTACATGTATATTACGCAAAGCAAGGTATCGAAGGGTGACGGACTGTCTTGCGGGCCAAAATTAGCCCATCAATGGGCCTCTAATAATACGAATATTATAATGAATATTGGAATATTAAATTCGAAATGGTCGGCACGCTTGCCCTCCTATAGTATATATAGAGAATTCGTTATGTGGTTCAAGCTCACAAGTCATAACTATACTCAACTCGATCAAGCTTAAATTTTGTTGACAAACATTATGTTTGCTCATAGCCTTGAGGATGTTTCTTTTTTCCCTTAGCTAAGGGTTTGGGTCCACAAGGGTCCACACAAGTATTTAATAATATTTCTTTTTAATGTGGAGCCCACTTATTTCCACTAATAAGTCTATATCTACAAGGTATAAAATAACTTCCTCTCCCCATTAAGACATACTAAGGGCACGTTTGGTAGAGAGAAATTCAGGGAAATGAAATGAAGCAGATATTAGAAATTAAGAGAATAGAAATCAGTAGAGAATTTTGATGAATTCCATTGTTTGGTAACAACAGAGACTTGACCCGAGAAATAAGAAATAAATTATTTTATTTAATACTTTTATTTTTGTTTAATGAGAAAATCACATAAAAAAAAAAAA
>LBNU01005902.1:96841-137174 GCA_014162995.1 Artemisia annua | reverse complement strand
AAAGAGGAGATCCAACATCGGTTCACAAATATTTTACAAACCAACAGTCCAAATATCATAAACCACCACAACGCATGACCACCCCACCACCACCAATATGGTTCGGTCTGGTAATAAAACAAGAGCCACGACAAACACACAATACAATACAATACATATCCCATTCGTCACCAAACACATAAAAAACGTAAAATAAAACAACACCCTCACCGAGTCATCGAAACTCGGTGAGTTGGACCGAGTCCGTGACTCCACCAGAAACCAAAACCAAAAAACTTCCTTCGAATTATACATTTCGGTTTCAAATAAAATGGAATTAAGGGTTTGTTAAAATGAGTTTTATTAAGAAAACGTGTGAGAAAAGGTCTAGGGAAAAAAACAAATACCAATACTCGTCGGAAAATGTGAAGTTTGCTGGAAAAAGTAAAAAGTCGAATCTACAATTGTAGTCTAGGCGCGTCGCGAAGTTACAAGAATAGGAATGAGTCGGGGATGTCCGATTACAAAAGGGTAGGTGGTTTAATGGTGGTATCAAAGAGATATATACAAGACATAGAGGCGGCGCCGGCAAAAAGTGGGGTGAGCCGATTTTAGTGGAGAAGTTAGAAAAAAGGAAAGTGTGTGTGAAATAAATAGAATATAGAAATGAAAATAGAGAGAATAATAGAGATAAAAGAGAGATAATAATAGTGGGATTATGGGGTGGGTTTTTAAAAGCTAAATCAAATCTTTCATAAAAACGGTTCGGGACTCGAATGACATAGCAAACGGACTCGAAAAATTATAAAACTTGCGCCATCGTTCTCGAAGTAGTTTTTCCAATAAAATCAAGTATAAACTTCAGAGTTTTTCTCAAACTCAAAATAAATTAAATAATTTGGCAAATGAAACAAATTCGAGTTTCTCTAGGTTGTGCTGAGCTAGTCTACAAATAAATTCTCGTTCCTAATATATCTCACGCTCCTCAAATCCAATTTAACATGCTTTAAAGTTTTAAAACGTTTCTGGCTCTAAAAATAGAAGTTTGGCTAGGATTAGGTTTTAGGAAAAATACCAGGTGTTACAGATTCCTTTGGGGAACATGCGGTTCATTGTAGAGCTCCCGGGCTTCAAGTACAGACATGATTTTGTTAGAGACGTCCTTTTTGATGTATGTAGGCGTGCCGGGATCTCCGCCAAGAAAGAAGCGCCTGTGAACTTTTTGACGGACCCGTTGGATGGAAGATCTACATTGAGACCGGCTGACATTTTGATTTTTGGATGGGTTGGAGGGAAACATGCGTGTGTGGATCTGACCGGGGTTTCTCCTCTCGTGGGGTTGAGTAGTCGGTGTTTTACAGCTGGGCATGCTGCTTTGAAAGCCGCCTCGTGCAAAGTGACAAAACACGAGAAAGCATGCATTGAAAATCAACACGTGTTTATTCCTTTCGCGTTTGATACATTTGGTTTCCTTGCACCTGAGGTGGTAGAACTACTCAACAGAGTCCAACGAGTTATGAACAGTATGTTATGACACATAGATCCACGGATGTAGTTTTCAAAAGAGTTAGCTTTGCAATCCAAAAAGGGCTAGCGGCGCAGCTTGTTGCTCGTTTGCCTTCGACCACTATGTAAATTCTATTTTGATGAAATAAAACCTGATAATGACTTGTTTAAACAAAAGTGATTACGATAACCTCAGTAATCAAGGCATTACTTATAACACGTCAAAAAGTACGAATGATAGCTTGTGTTTGAATTACAGTAAAACCTCTATAAATTAATAGTGTTGGGACTGAGATATTTTATTAATTTAGCGAGCTATTATTATATCGATAAATTAATAAGTTATTAATTTAAAGAGGTTTTACGTATGACTTTTAAAATTTTCAAGTCCAACATGTACTAGTTACAATGTATACTAGTTAGCTATTAGTAAAACAAGTTATAATGTATACTAGTTAGAGATGAAAAATAGATTACAATATATATATATATATATATATATATATATATATATATATATATATATATATATATATATATATATATATATTAGTTTTTGATGAGAAATAAGTTAGAAAAACAAGTTCTAATATGTACAAGTTATAGTGTATACTAGTTAAAGAAATTACAATGTATAATAATTAGAGATGAAAATAAATTATCACATACTTATATATGAAATTTTTTAGTAATTATTAATTTATGGTTTCGCTGGGACCAATGTAATACACTGAGGTTTTAAAAAAATTATTATTTTATTATTTTATCGATTGGGATCAAAATTTGTACTGGTCCCAAGTTGGTACCGGACAAAATATTATTTTATCGAGGTAATTAATTTATCGAGTATTAATTTATAGAGGTTTTACTGTACATGCATTATATTCATTCATTAATTTACCCATATAGACAAGTTTTTTTTTTTGATATAGAATTCAATCATTTCCCCGATGCATTTTAATCAAACATTAGATTACATTTTGCAATCCTCTCTTATGATTAGACAAGTTATATTTGCAATCCATTAACTCTGTTGTTTGATTTTCTAAAAGTTCCCTAATTCTTTCACACTCTTTCAAAGCTTTACAAGATTTATAACAACTTTCAATTGAATGTACCTCAGAGTCAGAGAAAGCCATTAGAGCAAATTCTGTTGCCACCATTGCAGATTCAGTTGGTGCTTCCTCTTCATCAGCCATGTAACTCCAATCATATCAAACACCATCAATAGCAAGCATAGCCTTTGGTTCTTCCACAGTTGGCTCCTTTCTTCTCTCTGGCCTTTACCAAGTAGACCTGGCGTCTGGCTTCCTAGGTTTTCTGCACTCTCTAGCAAAGTGTCCCAACTTATGACAATCGAAACATTCCACCTTCTTCTTATCAAAACCTGCAGTTTCATTACCATTAATGGTAATTTACCTTCCAGTTTTTCGTTGAAACTTTTTGGCCTTCAAGCTTAGAAGTGCAACCTGCCACTTGATGTCCATCTCTTCCAGATCATCTTCATCAACTTGATCTAGATCTTCAGGAGTAAGAAGTGATTCACTACTTTGACTTGAGATGAAGGCATAGAAAGTATTGTCTGATAGTCCTGCAACCTTCTTTATGGGACCAGCAGTGGTAAAACTTGAGCTAACAGTGGAAACAGCAAGACGAGTAGAATCATCATCGTTATCACTATCATCATCAGAACAATCATCAGCAGTGGATGATAGCAGTGCTAAGTTCCCAGAACTTGTACTTATCTTTCCAACCTTCTTTAACCTTTGTTCAATGATTTTAAAGTTATTGTAAAGGTCATTAAGCTTTATTGTTTCAATTTCTGGTTTGTTTTCCCAGACAATTACATTAGTTTGAAACTCAGAAGACAAACTCCTTAGAAACTTCATATTAAGGTCTTCAGAATCTACTCCAATACCAAGAACAGTGAGTTGAGTAACAATCTTCTGAAGTCTTATGAAGATGCTGTCAATTGACTCATTGCTTGTAGAAGAAAAGTTTTCAAAGTTCTGATTCAACAAGGTTTTCTAAGTCTTTTTGGTAGCATCATTGCCACCAAACACCAAGCAGATCTCTTCAAAAAGGTTCTTTGCAGTTTTATACTTGCTGAATGCAACTATTTGATCCTTGGGAAGAGTTAAGAGTAACAAGCTTCTAGCTTTTAGATCATTCTTCTTCTGAAGCCTCTCTTCACTGGTAACTGGACCAGTATTTAACTTCTGAACAGCCTTGCCATGAATTGTCTCTGTAGAATTACCAAGGTTGAATGAATCACCAAACATGATGATCTCCCATAGAGCATAGTCTTGTACAAGGAAGTACTGCTTTATCATGATCCTCCACATCTCNATTAGCCAAGGAGGTATGTACAAAAGATGGACTTCTCTTTTAATCATTTAGAGAAAAGTATAAGAAATAATAAAATGATTTTCTTTATCAAGCATAAGTTAGTTTAGGAACACTGCCAAAATTCAAAGAAATATGACTCCAGTATAGCTAAATCACATGCAAATGATCATGTAAAATCTACTATTTCATGGGGTAGAGAACGTTAATTTCGAGTTTATCTCACTTTTCGTTTTTAACCTTTTTTTCGAGCATGATCTCTTATTCTTTATTTGGCGAAAGTAACAGTACAACGATATGGAAGTGAAGAAATCCCAAAATAATGATGCAAATGAAAAAACTAATGATATATATGCACCAGTATTACAAATTAAACTACCATCAAAACTTACTAAGAAACTTTGAAACGTATAGATGTCCGAGACACCGTACTCTTTAGCGAAAGGTCAAGTCAGATCCAAAGGTGGACTACAGGTTAGGAATTTAGGATTGCCTCCAATCATTGTGAGCATCACCGATTTGTATGGTGTGCATCGCGGGTTGTACGGTTTGACCAACCTCCTGATGTGACAATATAGGAAGGGTTTGTATAACACAACACCTTTTTTACATGTTCCAATTGTAAGTCAAAAATTATGTAAATGACTAATATTATTAATTGTATTCTTTTACTTTAAGTTTTAATGATGAGCAGGGTGATGATTTTTTTTGAAAGACAAATGGAGAGAAGGTTAAAGGCTGAAGATGCAGCCGTGGGGAAGATGAGTAAGATCAATAGAGACCGAGATCATGAGGTGGCGTTATGGTTGCACATCATCTCACACACAATATTGTTCATTTATTTCTCCAATATGCCTTTAGACATGGTGGACTGTTTGACAACTATAAAACTAATATTATAATTCCGATCATAAAAGCATAAATGTTTTAAGATGATGTTGAACTGAATACATTGGTCATAATATGTTACTTTTGTTGCTTTAGATTGCAAAAAAGTCACTTCAGTGGACGCAAATATTACATATATCTAAGATTAAGTTGTAGTTTGTGCTACTTGATTCAATTGAATGATTATGAGTTAGAAACAGTTTAACATCTTTACCTGATCACCAACGGGATGGAAATTTTATTAGGTTGTGAATGGATTGCTTGAAAGAGAAGACTGGCGAGATGCACTGAAAATTCCTCTTGGCGCCATACCCACAGGTCTTTTCACAACTTCTTCATGAATATTTATTTTAATAGGTTTTAAAACCAAACATTAGTATTATTGACATAGGTATGAGAAATGATATGATTAAATCTCTTTTAGATTCAGCCGGCGAGCCATGCTCACCAATTAATACCATTCTTGCTATATCTTGCTATTCGAAGAGTAATACATTCAAAAAATAATCACAAGTGATGCCCGCCATTGGCGGGCACATGTGCCCAACGGGCTTAGAAAGCATTCAACGGGCTATGAAAGCATGCCCGCCCATTGGGCGGGCCATGACCACCAGTATATATATATTCATTCATTATAGAGGTTTTACTGTACATGCATTATATTCATTAATTAATTTACCCATATTGACAAGTTTTTTTTTGATATAGAATTCAATCATTTCCCCGATGCATTTTAATCAAACATTAGATTACATTTTGCAATCCTCTCTTATGATTAGACAAGTTATATCTTTTATATAATAAAACAAAACCCTTATTGGAAATTTTTCATTTAAAAAAATGGAACCATTCCTTATTTAGTAATAATTTTTTTTATTATGATTTTAATTATAATTTTTTATTATTAAAGATAATCATTTAAAAAGTTTAGTCATATCGTTAGTTGCATTTTATCTTTATCTTTTATGTTTATCTTCTACTTATGTAGTATATCAACAAAACAAATTTATTATAATTTTTTTATTATTAAAGATAATCATTTAAAAAGTTTAATTCTATCGTTAGTTGCGTCTTATTTTTATCTTTTGTGTTTATCTTCTACTTATGTAGTATATCAACAAAACAACTTTAAAGATTAAATTATTTGTTTTTTAATAAATAAAAATATATCATTCAAAAAAATTTTAAAAAAAATTTACAGAGTTTATACAACTTTCAATTGAATGTACCTTCAGAGTCAGGAGAAAGGCCATTAGACAATTCGTTGGCCAACAATTGCAGATTCAGTTGGTGGCTTCTCTTCCTCAGCCATTGTAACTCCAATCNGTGTTTATCTTCTACTTATGTAGTATATCAACAAAACAACTTTAAAGATTAAATTATTTGTTTTTTAATAAATAAAAATATATCATTCAAAAAAATTTTAAAAAAAACCCGCGCGTGCGCGGGTATTATAACTAGTTTGTAATCCATTAACTCTATTGTTTGATTTTCTAAAAGTTCCCTAAGTCTTTCACACTCTTTCAAAGCTTTACAAGATTTATAACAACTTTCAATTGAATATACCTCAGAGTCAGAGAAAGCCATTAGAGCAAATTCAGTTGCCACCATTGCAGATTCAGTTGGTGCTTCCTCTTCATCAGCCATGTAACTCCAATCATATCAAACACCATCAATAGCAAGTATAGCCTTTGGTTCTTCCATAGTTGGCTCCTTTCTTCTCTCTGGCCTTTACCAAGTAGACCTGGTGTCTGGCTTCCTAGGCTTTCTGCACTCTCTAGCAAAGTGTCCCAACTTATGACAATCAAAACATTCCACCTTCTTCTTATCAAAACCTGCAGTTTCATTACCATTAATGGTAATTTACCTTCCAGTTCTTCGCTGAAACTTTTTGGCCTTCAAGCTTAGAAGTGCAACCTGCCACTTGATGTCCATCTCTTCCAGATCATCTTCATCAACTTGATCCAGATCTTCATGAGTAAGAAGTGATTCACTACTTTTACTTGAGATGAAGGCATAGAAAGTATTGTCTGAGAGTCCTGCAGCCTTCTTTATGGGACCAGCAGTGGTAACACTTGAGCTAACAGTGGAAACAGCAAGACGAATAGAATCATCATCGTTATCACTATCATCATCAGAACAATCATCAGCAGTGGATGATAGCAGTGCTAAGTTCCCAGGACTTGTACTAATCTTTCCAACCTTCTTTAACCTTTGTTCAATGATTTTAAAGTTATTGTAAAGGTCATTAAGCTTCATTGTTTAAATTTCTGGTTTGTTTTCCCAGACAATTACATTAGTTTGAAACTCAGAAGACAAACTCCTTAAAACTTCAGATTGAGGTCTTTAGAATCCACTCCAATACCAAGCACAATGAGTTGAGTAACAATCTTTTGAAGTCTTATGAAGATGTTGTCAATTGACTCATTGCTTGTAGAAGAAAAGTTTTCAAAGTTCTGCTTCAACAAGGTTTTCTGAGTCTTTTTGGTAGCATCATTGCCACCAAACACTGAGCAGATCTCTTCAAAAAGGTTCTTTGCAGTTTTATACTTGCTGAATGCAACTATTTGATCCTTGGGAAGAGTTAAGAGTAACAAGCTTCTAGCTTTTAGATCATTCTTCTTCTGAAGCCTCTCTTCACTGGTAACTGGACCAGTATTTAACTTCTGAACAGCCTTGCCATGAATTGTCTCTGTAGAATTACCAAGGTTGAATGAATCACCAAACATGATGATCTCCCATAGAGCATAGTCTTGTACAAGGAAGTACTGCTTTATCATGATCCTCCACATCTCATACTCATTGAGTTTGAGCTTTGGAAGCCTTGCTGCAACATTCGACTTGTTGTTCTCCTCCATTAGATTTGAACAGTGTGTTTTTCTTTGGATCTTCTAATTCAAAGTATCAGAACCAGGCTCTAATACCACTTGATGAGGATCTAATCACACGGATTGTGTTAGATAGATACTTTGAGTATACTTTATAGCACGTAAAATTTATTATAAAGCACTTAGAAGATGCATATTTATGATGTGTATGTGTTGTATTGATTGTATGTGAATGAAACAGTAATGGAACAAAGTTTAACCAAACTTGCAGCTTCAATATTATTAATAATAATACGAGTGATTAATGATATCACTAGGGTTACACCTTGAAGCTTTTCTGTGAATACATATATTAAACCCTAATCCTAGGACCTCCTTTTATAGGAATAAGGAGTCCTTTACAAGATAAGTATAAACCTAATACTATAGGATATTCACAAGATTTTTTCTATACTTATCTAATAAACGAATATATATCAGTTATAAACTAAGCAGTGGTAACAACATGTACTAGCAGTGTTAATAAAGTTCCCACTGCTAGTGTATCTTCCAGCAGTTCCTTCGGTTACACTTAGCAGTTGTAACTGTTAGTTTATTCCCAACAGGTTTGTTCATCTGAATCTTGTTGAGTCAACACTACACACACACACATGGATACCAAACACTAAAACAGATATGAGAAAGAGTTTTTGGAAATGGAAATAGAATACGTTCGGGATTTGCGAAATATCAATTTGAGATTTATTCTAAGGCGTATTAATATTATTAGGTAGTGCCGAGTCAGCAGTCACCATTGCCAGATAGTTGATATTTCCTTTGCTTTTATTGATTCTTTTGCTGTTTCCTGGACTGAGGTGAGTTTATAGCCCCGTTTTACTGCTATTTATTCTAATTTAAGCATTGGGGGTGAGAAAACATGCATAACTATTTTGTGTGGACCATTTATTATGTTGTGACTGAAAAATTGCTATGTATTTCCTGGCTATGTTATGTGTAGAGCATGTCGCATTTGTGCGAGCTTATAATTAGTTAATTGTTGTCGCAATTGTATGAGTCTATAGGGTGCACCTATAGGGTTATATGTGGTATGACGTGTGACTTAGCCCAGGTTAGCAAGAGTTTTATGCTTCGGTCCACTGGTATATTTCGTGTCCAAACCTATAAACTCACCAGCATTAGCTGACTTTTGCATGTTTTCTCATGTGCTTAGAGAGATAGTTTGGATTGGTTATTCTGAGAGGCTTGGCATTGAGGCATGGTTGAAGGATCGATCGCAACTCTGATAATAATTAAGGGACCTATCTTTTATTTTTCTTATGGGCCTTACTTTTGACTAATTGGAATAATGTAAACTTTTGGCTTGAAGTTTGACCAGTTTATGTAATGAATTATGTTTATCTTGTTATTTATGCTTGTGATGTATATCAATCATAATAGCACTGATGAGGTGAAAAGTGTACCCATTTTAGGGGGTCATTTAAGCCCTAATTCTTGTTAAAATGATCAAATATTGCCCTAAATCGTTCCTTTTGTCATTTTAGGTACTTTTGAGAAGAATTCTGGAAAACACATCATTTTGGACGTTTTTGGAGCATAAAGTGAAGAAAACGACAAAGTCTCAAAAGAATGCTGGAAATCCTTCCTGATGGCGTCAGAGTCACAAGGTGACGCCGTCAGCCATGCAGACAAAGGAGTGGAGTTCAGACTATACCAGGCGCCCTAAGCAAGAATTGTGATGTTTACACCTGACGGCGTCAGGTGTTAATAATCCTAGGTCGTCAGGTGTAATGCTAAAGAGAGACGGCCCAGCTCGAGTTTACAAGTGACGGCGCCAGAAGTAGATCTAGGCCATCTGAGAACCCTATAGGCGGCGAGATGACGACGTCAAGATGTATAAGGCGACGCCGTCAGAGTGTGTTTTCTATATATACTTTTCTATTTTTCATTCATTGGTATGCAACTTTTTGGGAACAAACCCTAGACGATTTTATCAGCTTTTTCAAGGGTTTTTCACCCTTGATTCTTCCANGAGTTTTTCTTTGGATCTTCTAATTCAAAGTATCAGAACCAGGCTCTAATACCAGTTGATGAGGATCTAATCACATGGATTGTGTTAGATAGATACTTTGAGTATACTTTATAGCACGTAAAATTTACTATAAAGCACTTAGAAGATGTATATGTATGATGTGTATGTGTTGTATTGATTGTATGTGAATGAAACAGTAATGGAACAAAGTATAACCAAACTTGCAGCTTCAATATTATTAATAATAATACGAGTGATCAATCATATCACTAGGGTTACACCTTGAAGCTTTTCTGTGAATACATATATTAAACCCTAATCCTAGGACCTCCTTTTATAGGCATAAGGAGTCCTTTACAAGATAAGTATAAACCTAATACTATAGGATATTCACAAGAACTTTTCTATACTTTTCTAATAAACGAATATATATCAGTTATAAACTAAGCAGTGGTAACAATATGTACTAGCAGTGGTAATAAAGTTCCCACTGCTAGTGTATCTTCCAGCAGTTCCTTCGGTTACACTTAGCAGTTGTAACTATTAGTTTATTCCCAACACGTTTGTTCATCTAAATCTTGTTGAGTCAACACTACACACACACACGGATGCCAAACACTAAAATAGATATGTGAAAGAGTTTTTGGAAATGGAAATGGAATACGTTCGGGATTTGCGAAATATCAATTTGAGATTTATTCTAAGGCATATTAATATTATTAGGTAGTGCCGAGTCAGTAGTCACCATTGCCAGATAGTTGATTTTTCCTTTGCTTTTGTTGATTCTTGTGCTGTTTGCTGGATTGAGGTGAGTTTATAGCCCCGTTTTACTGCTATTTTTACTAATTTAAGCATTGGGGTGAGAAAACATGCAAAACTGTTTTGTGTGGACCATTTATTATGTTTTGATTGAAAACTTGCTATGTATTTCCTGGCTATGTTATGTGTAGAGCATGTCGCATTTGTGCGAGCTTATAATTAGTTAATTGTTGTCGCAATTGTGTGCACCTATAGGGTTATATGTGGTAAGCCGTGTGACTTAGCCCAGGTTAGCAAGAGTTTTATGCTTCGGTCCACTGGTATATTTTGTGTCCAAACCTATAAACTCACAAGCATTAGCTGACTTTAGCATGTTTTCTCATGTGCTTAGAGAGATAGTTTGGATTGGTTATTCTGAGAGGCTTGGCATTGAGGCATGGTTGAAGGATCGATCGGAACTCTGACAATAATTAAGGGACCTATCTTTTATTTTTCTTATGGTCCGTACTTTTGACTAATTGGAATAATGTAAACTTTTGGCTTGAAGTTTGACCGGTTTATGTAATGAATTATGTTTATCTTTTTATGCTTGTGATGTATATCAATCATAATAGCACCCCGAAAGCTTGATATGTCTTCCGTTGTACCAAATTTTAGGGGTGTTACAGAAACGAAAATATGCATCATTTAAGTGAACATTTATAAAGGTGCATTAAATTGTTATTTTTAGTAAACTGATTATGCATATTGAAAAATATTAATTGTTGTGATTACGTAACTCTTGTTTGGTGGTCTTGAAATCTTAGCAACTAAACATTATAAATAGATAGGTCTTTGTAGGTAAAAAACATACATCTCAAATTCTAAATATTGAAAGTTAACGAAGAGATATGGTGAATGCTTTCTTCAAGATCGCGTTTTTAGCCATATTGGTGCTCAATTCTTATGGTATGTTTGTTAGTGCAATACCGGAAGTCAAGGCTCGAAAGTTGGCTCCAACGTATGCTGTCGAAGTTACAGAAATAAAAAAAATAAAAGTCATATCGCCGAAGATCTCCCAAAAAATGTGATTCTGTGACAGAATGTACTTGCCAACCTGGTTTTTATGCAGAATGTCGTGAACATAAGTGTGTTTGTATACCTTACTAGTATGTAAAGCTTATGTCGCTTCTCGAAATAATGAAATAAAATTATTAGTCTTGGAAACATTGCAAATAAAATCCATGTTTAGATAAACATTAACACTTTTACTCATCCATGTTTGAATAATTGGCATAAGTGTGTGATTCATGAATGGCTCCAGTTTGCGGTTGACAAGAAAGTTGAATTTCATGAACTTGATTTGATGGCTAAAGGTCAAGTTGAAGATAGCAAGGACTGCCTTTAAACTGAAAATTAAAATTTTCTTTTCATTTTTCTGGGTTTGGCCGACTGACTGTTTATCATATCAAAAATAAAAATAAAGAGTTTTGCCGGAATCTTTGCATTTCTTGTTGCAGCAAAGAATGTATACAAATGAAGTAAAAAAAACATCATTATCACGTGTGCTAGTTTTACTTCTAATACATTTAATAGGGGAAAAAAGTTTGACCGGAATATAGTGTTGCTCGCCGGAATCTGGGAAAAAAATGATGATGATGAAATTGATGTGGGGAAGATAAAGTGTAAAAGAGATAAAATTTTATTATAAATGTTATGGGTAATTTAGTCATTTACTATTTTAATAATAGGACAAAATATCAAATCACAAATATTTTAATTATAAAAAGTTGGACAAAATATGATAATGTGGACCTCAAAAAAGATTTTGGATTATTTTTGTACATACCTCTAAATATTATATCTGAAAAAAGTTAAGAGGAAATAACAAAGATGTTTTATAGGAATTCGTTTTTTTCATAAAATAAATAAATAAGTAAATAAAATAATAATACGTTATTTTAGAAAGAGAAAAGAATAAGCATGTTTTAAGATCTGTTATATATTTATTTTTTTTGCGTCATATCTATACAATTTATAAAATATAGACGAGTACCCGTGCATAGCAACGAGATTTTATAGCGACATATAGTTTATTGATAAAAAAAAATTTATAAGTTATAAACGAAAAATAATAAAAGTTTGAAGATTTGGGATTAAACATAATGTTTTGAAACCCGGGTCGACCCGGGTGGTTAAACTGGTTGAACCATTCTGGTCGAAAAACAGGTTTTAAGCGTCCCGGGTCAACTCGGTTTGTGTTTTAATTGGTTGTATTTAATTTGGTAGATATGTTTTTAATTAGTTGTACAATGTGAATAAATCATTATACATTTAAGTAATGGATAATGTTTTGAAACCCGGTTCGACCCGGGTGGTTCAACCGGTTGAACCGTTCCGGTCGAAAAATGGGTCGATTTAAACTGGGTCAACCTGCTAGGTTAGGTCGAAAACGGGTCAAATTAAACTGGGTCAACCCGTCGGGTTTGAAGCGTCCCCGGTCAACTCGATTTGTGTTTGAATTGGTTGTATTTAATATGGTAGACATGCTTTAATTTGGTTGTACAATGTGAATAAATAATTGTACTTTTAAGTATTAGGGTGTTTTAATAAGAGTATTAATTATATTTCACGTTCTCTCTCATTTGACTATTGTTGAAAACTCAACATTTCACTTTTGACCGTTTTTCCTTTATAAGTAGTAGAGATAAATGCAAAATGGTCAATGTGGAAAAGTGAAAAAAATCAATATGTGAAATGTTAAAAAATTTATATTAGGTAAGAAAAAACTTAAAACATTACAATAAATGAAATATTGAAAACATACATTTTAAAAGTAAATTATTAATACATATCGAAAACCGAATTGACCCGGAACGCTTCAAACCCGGCGGGTTGACCCTGTTAAATTGACCCATTTTTTGACCGAAATGGTTCAACCGGTTGAACCACCCGAGTCGAACCGGGTTTCAAAACATTATGTTTAGTCCTCAAATTTTTAAACTTTTATTATTTTTCGTTTATAACCCATAAATTATTTTTTATTACTAAAATTATCAGTCGTTATAAAATTTTGCTGTTAAATACTCGTCTAGTTGATTCAAAACACAACTAAAATATTATTATAACTGTGAATCAACATATACTATTAAAACAAAACACAAAAGGTCAATATTTGTTACCGAAAATAAACAAACTCCTTTATTTAGCAACTAGTTATAATGCCCGCGCACGCGCGAGTTTTTTTTAAATTTTTTGAATGATATATTTTTATTTATTAAAAAACTAATAATTTAATTTTTATTTTGTTTGATTTATGATTTTTAGTTGTAGTTTTTTATAATTAAAGATAATCATTTAAATCTTATCTATATTTTTTGTATTTATCTTCTACTTGTATAGTATATCAACAAAACGAATTTAAAAACTTATAAATTAAATAATAATTAAAATATTGCCTAATAAGGAAATATTCTTTTTTTTTTCAAAATGACAAAGTACCCACTAGGGGTTTTGTTTTATTATATAAGAGATTCTTATAAATGAGGGAACAAAAATAAATGTAGCATTAACAATAAAGTATTTACGTGATTACGAAATGCAAATCCTTATTGCAACCCCCATATTCACACACATAAAAATCCCATTAAATATTTTACTACCCACCAAGTGTTTGTAAAAATGTCTCAACCAAAAAAACATACATAAAACACATCATCCTTTTTTTTTTTTTTTTTTTTTTCACAAACCCATTTCACGTATTTTCATTATTCTAATTTCATGACTACCTCCTCTACCTCTTCGGAAGGGATTTGGCCATGTCCATTCCGGAGATTTCATTGTTGCCCGGATGGTGTAGTGGGCAATAAAGGGATTGCTCGTTTGATTTCTCATCTCAAGAGGCTACACCTTTCGACTGATGAACGTAAATGTGTCTTACGCGAGGCTATTTCTACGGACCATGGTTTATATATGGCAGTCGAGGAAACTTTGAAGCTATTTGATCAATGGTTGTGTGGGAAGTGTATGACTTTACATGCTGTAAGTCGTGCTTGTCATCACCCGGATGGTCTTGTTCATTTTGCTGAAGGTTCTAACGACATGAGTGGATATATTGTTGGCATTTCTAATCCGTCTAATAAGGAGTCTGAGACAAAAGTAACTGAGGGGTTGGTTTTGGATACTGAGCTTCTGGATCGTGTTTTCAAAGTCCATATCACTACTGTCAAATCTATCCCTCATGGTTGTCGGCTCGCTTTTTCTCAAGCTTTGATAACAGCTCTTTACAAGGTGGTTGCCCAGCCTGACTCTGTTGATGCATGGGTCAGATTGTTACTTTTTCCACGGTGCATGCTTCAATTGTGTAGGCCCAAGAATAGACATGAACATCGGTCCGGGAACAGAAAATCATTGCAACAAAGTTCTATCCTGAAGTCACTGGCTACATGGGGGAAAGATGATGGTATTACAATGTTAGTTAATAGTATGTTAGATGGTTCTGGGCTGGAATCCTTCGGCCAGGGTAGGGGTGATTTTCTGGAGGAAAGAACAACGGGTAACACCAACATCAGGCAGTGTCTTTGCAAGGTTGCGGATGGGCACTTTACGGCAGTAGTAAAAGTGTTATCCTCCTCCGGTGTAGCTCCATACTGTGATGATACCATTAAAGCCTTGGAGGCTAAGCATCCTTACAAGCCACCCCCATCCATGTCCAGAGGAAATGGATAAGCACATCATTAGAGTTGATAAACAAAAATATGCTACTTCTGTCCTTGATGGCCATGATAAAAACATAATTGAATGTCAACTAATGAGAAAGAAAAGTGGCATAGGATACAATGAGGTTCCACCTCCCAAGAAGAGTGCATTTGCACCCCCAGGAAAGGAACTCTCATTTGTAGATGTTGAAGGGCTAATAAAAGAAGCAGGTGAATTTAGTAAGTCAACTACTAAGATACCAGAGGTTGAAAATTTAAATTCTGGTGCACCAATCATTGAAGATTGGGTGTCAAATTCTGAGGATGAATTAGATGAGTCAATCACTAGTTCAACACAGTGTGCTAAAAAGGAGGAAATTCCTCAAGTTGTTAAGCATAAAATTAATCAGGACAAGTTCCTAAAATCTGTGTTAGGTCATGCTTTGTCTAAAAGGGTTGTTGAGTACAAAGAAGTACCTAGAGATCAAATGAAAAGGTTTAATAACAAGCCTAGGGGAAACCAGAGAAGTTTTAATGGCTTAGTCTCAAACAGATTAGGCAATGAATTTCATCTTAATAGTTAGGCATGTTATAATTGTGGTAGTTTTGAGCATCTTATTGCTAAATGTGCTAACTATCAAAAACCTGTTTGGAACCAACATTCAAGAGTGAATCATCAAAATTTTACAAAAAGGGATCACTCACCTACTAAAAGAAATATGGTTCCAAGAGCAGTACTGTTGAGATCTGGTGCTACTAGAACAATTGTTGCGGCTCAACCAAAAAGGCCTTTTCAAAATAAAACAACTTGTTCTACTGCTACTTCAAGAGTAAACTCTACTGCTCAGGCAGGTTACTCTACTGCTATGTCTAAAAACCTTCCAAACACAGTTGTTGGGTTTTAAAGTTAACTCTACTGCTAGATATCTCTACTGCTGAGACTCTACTGCTGGAAGGATACTGCTGTATTATCTCTGCTGCTTAGTGATAAGTTTGTATATGCGTCTTTATATTTATAGTAAAGATGTCTTGTAATATTCTATTGTGTTAGAATATCTTTGTCTTGTGTAGGAAGTTGATGTAAGGCCGTAGGGTTCCTTGGTGTATAAAAGGAGATCCTAGGGTTTGTCTAGAGTACGTATTATTCTAGTATTCATACACTTCAAGGTTGTAAAACCCTAGCACTATTCAGAGTGCTCGTATTAATTATATTGAAGTGTTTAAGGTGTGAATAACTTGTCACACCCCCAAAATCGGGTCGCAGCGGAATGGAATTCCGAGGGAGTGACGTTCATGGAATACAAAGTACAAGGAAATAAAGAATGACCTCTAAGTGAGTCATTTTAAAACAAGCGTTTGATTTAAACATAAACGTTTACAAAAGCATTAAGTATCTCATCAGTAATGGACCTTTTACAAGTTCCATCAATAAAACCAGTTTTATTTTTTCCTTCTAAGGCAAGAAGCATAGCATTAGCCCACACTTGATAGTTTTCAGTACCTCTAAGTTTGACAGAAACAACAGTAAGCACAGCAGAGTCATTAGGGTGCAGGTGTAAAGGATTACTAACATCAAGCTTTCCAATGAGAGTGACAGGGTCACTGACACTCTCATTGTCAGAATCACCATGTTGAGACATATCAACAAATAATCAAGCACACAACCGCAGGAGAAATAAACAAGCAACAACACCTTATAAAAAACCTCAACAAGCAGGCAAACCAGCATATAACACACAGAAAGCAAAGAAGTAACTGATAATACGAAGAAAAAGGGAAAAAAAAGGTGTTACAGAGCTCTATCCGCAGCACAATCGAACTGTTTCTCCTAGATTCACTTAGTCTAGGAAGAAACAGAACCTCCAAGACACGAACCACTTTGTTTCTCCTAGATTCACTTAGTCTAGGAGGCAACAAAGCCTTCAAACAGCAGCCCCACAATAAGTAACCACCAGAAATACAAAAACCCTTTTTAGTTCTCAAAGTTGAATAGCTACTAGAACGAATTCATGCTCTAGTAATATTACTTTTTTGGTCAAGTGCTAATTTACTGTTTGGCCCACCCAGGACAAAAATCCTGTCGTTGGGATTCAGTCAATGTAGTTACCATCACAATGTGTGAAAGTAATTTGTTTAATGAACGTAAAGACAAATATTTTAGGGGTAAAAACTACTGTAGGTATACAAGGTTCATAATGATATTGATATTGATGTTGGCCCCTACATGTGAGCAGCCTTACATGTGAGCCTCTTTTGAGAGGCAATATGATGAAAATGGTGACCGGATGAAGGGGTGTGTGAGAGGTTGGTTTTTTTTGTGTTTTTTTTTTTTTTTTTTCATCACATGTAAGTGTAGTATAGATAAGTGGTGGTCTGGTCTTGTGGATGATAATCGAGTATTACGAAAGTGTTAGTCATGAAAAAGTTTTTGATAAGTGAGAGCCACGACAATTACAACGAACTCAATATTTTTATATCTTACAGGGAAAAAAAAAGTATCTTAATTAATCCAACATTTGAGGTATATATTTAAAATTAGGATAAATTATACCAATCTAATTTCAGATTTAACTATTTAGACTTTCATTTGTCATATGTATTCTTACGTCAATTATTTTGGGTTAAGTCTAATAATTAAAAACGAACTTTGCATGTTTTACAACTATTAGAAACGAGGTAGGATATATACACATTTGGTGACTATAATTTTAAAAAACGTTGTATTATCACTAATTTGGGCAAAACTTGTAAATTTTGCTTATTTAGCATTTGTTAATACCCATGTTTTTATGCTTATATGTTAGCACCTTCTTCGAGCTAAATAAAATAACTCAAAACCACCCACCCAGCAAACCCACCTAACACAATCACACCAACATTATTTTCGGCCATTACTTTTCCGGCAACCTTCGTAAATTCCGACCACCTCATATTAAATTTCATTATCCTCTCCTTGCACCGAACGTTTTGAGATTTAACATGTTAATTTTCTTCACAATGGCAGTCTCTTCTAAAACATGTTACACGACTTGTCCTAATGTACTTTCTCCCATCGAAGACTATGCGTATGCTAATAAAGTATCTAGGATGGAAACAAAGGGCTTGTGCCCAATGGTATCACATGTTGTGTGAGAAGCTCTTAAACTAAATGCTTGTTTGTTCAAGTCCTACTGAGGACATGTGAGAGATTTATGGTTATTGTGAGATAGTTAAACTTGCCGTAAAAAAAAAAAANATCTAAGATGGGGAATTTATATAGACAGGCTTAAGTGTGCTAGTCTATTGTAATAAAGAGACCTAAACAGACAACTATAGGTAGTAGAAAGATACTCTAATTAGATTAGGGGTGTTTATTAAAGTGGGAATTGAAACGGGTTAGGGATTATATCAATTGATAGGTCGGAACGGAGACAAAAAAGTTTATTTGGAAGATAAATAAATGATGCGGAAATTTTTTATCAGACATGAAAATTCAGCTAGTTACATTTGTAATAAATACACAAAAAAAATTAATAAAAATAAAAAAAAAATAAAATAAAAATTACGGATGTGTATATATCATACCCTGTTTCTAATAACGATAAAATGTAAAAAAATTCGTATCTAACTAATAGACTTAACCCTAATTATTATGTAACATCAAATATAAGATAAAATAAAGGACGACGCAAATTTGTTTTCTTTTCTTGCTTCTTGTTTAGGTTCAGCTAAATAAATAAATAAATAAAAATTTGAGCGATAGTTTTAGATTGATTATTATTATAAAGATAAGTTGCATTTGACAAGTTAATGGCTCAAAGGTAAACAAAAATTAATCAAGAACCACTAAGGGGGTGTTTGGGACCACTGTCAAAACGCAGCTTTTCTGCTTATTGTGTTTGTAAACGTAATAATCCATTTTCAAGTGTTTGGCAATCAAGGTCTCAAACGTGATTTTTGTACTCAAAACTGCGTTTTGTAACTGGAGGTCCCCCTTACTTTTTGCAAACGTGGTTTTACAAACGTGTTTTTTTTCCCAAAACACCCCTTAAATATCTCAATTTTTTTATAGTCATTGCTTTTGACTTTTTAACCGACTGATTCACGAGGTTTGAACGCATTGCCACACAAACACATGAGTCTTTGTTGTATCTATAATACGTGTATTTATTTACATATCATAATAAAATGTGCTTGAATTTTATTATTTGTTATTCCATACAATATATTAGTATTTCGCTTAGTTTAGTATATAATGACAATTATAATAATAACAATTGTAACAATAATAAATGTTGTGTTATGCAAATAATTAGAGGTATTTTTAGCGTATAAACTTAGTAAAAATTAGTTTATAAACTTTTTTACTCTATTGTAATATATATTTATCAATAAAAAATATATTATTTTCTTTATTCGGGGAATTGTATATATCCCTCAATTTTAGTACACTATCATTTTTAAACGTTTTTTTTTTCTTTTTTTTTTCATTTTATAATCAAACACGTGTTTTTATGATATTTTATTAAAATGAATTTGATCCAATTTTGACCTGTTTCGGAGGATTGGGTATGTTATCATTGTTGTATTCGCTAATCAAATGACTCAATTTAGCTATGGGAAGAAAAGACTATCATATTAGTCTAATTAGGTTTTTCTCAAAAGCTCTTTCCTCTTAAAACGACTTCAATTTAGTTTTTATGTTCAAAGTAGTAGTTATCCATATTTTATTTTGCAATGACTTCAATTTAGTCGTTATAGTGTCACTATCTATATTTTATTAAGTACTGTATATCTAAGTTTGCCTCAAAGAGGTGCATTACACATTTACACCACCCGAAATTGGTGGGTGAGTATATTTATGAAACCTAACTATGGACCAATAATACAAGACCATAGTACTATTAATCCTATACTTTCACATGCCAGACCAACATAAAAACATTGGCCTATGTACATTATTATCAACCATTTTTCATTCTGAAAACAAGAGTGCACACACAAAATGGGAGCATTTGTAGGTGATTTTGAACCAGAATTGAAGGAATTAAGGGAGACTTTTAATAGTGGGAAAACAAGAGAAATATCATGGAGGAAGGCACAACTACAAGGGATACTCTCTATCCTTAAAGATAGAGAAAATGATATCTGCAAAGCTCTTAATCAAGATTTGGGTAAACATCATGTTGAAGCTTATAGAGATGAGGTAAACCATATACTACTAATTTGTGTACTTAATGAAAAAATGCAATTGTATAGCAAAAGAAAATTCATAGATTACTAAATGATTTTAACAATTTACCCGTACAACACAAAGATTTGAAGGTTAAAGGTCTAGTTTCATGAGAAATGAGTATATGTTAAATTTGTCACATAAAGAAGGGAATTAGAAGTGTAACCTTGATCTATTCTTGCTTACAAAGGTGGCAACCATACAGTAACTTTACAGTATTATTTTTTTTGTAGGTAAATTAACAATCTCACAATATATACATGACAAGATAAAGAAACTTGTGACCTTCGCTACCCGAATAACAAATATTGTCATGGAGAACATGTTGAGCTTTAAAAGCTTAATTCACTATACTGTTTCTTCAGAGCAATTGTTTACGACAAATTTTAGCAAATGTTTTTTTCGGAATAATATGAAAACTGAACTCAGAATTACCTAGAAACAAATAAATGTATGTGTATAAGTTATTATATACTCCATATTTTGTGGCTTTAAAATTTTACAGATTGGAACTGTGACCAAGTCTGTAAACCATGCATTAAGGAATTTAAAAAAATGGACATCCAGCAAAAAGGTAAATTTCTTTCATTTTGCTTTATTCTTAATTCTGACATATATTTGTGAGCATGTTTTGAAGGACTAATCAAAATGGTAAATTTGTTTACAGGCTAAAATGGCACTAGCTTCATTCCCCAGCAATGCAAAGTTGGTTCATGAGCCTCTTGGTGTTGTTCTCATCATATCATCTTGGAATTTCCCTTTTGGTATGATTAACTTTATCGCTTTTACATTAGTAGCTCCTGTAGATCAGTATAAATGTGTATGCATAAATTCCAAAATTTAGGCTGAACCATTTAATCATGCTCATTAATGTGTGCCTAATTTTAAAAATCTTTGTCCCCTTATCACTGATACATTTTTAATATATGTCTTTTGTCATCTTTTTGTATGCCTGTTTTTCTTACCTATATGTTTGATTTGGAATATATATACAAAATTTCGCCCGTTAATCAAATGCTGAGTGTTTGTTTCTGAGAAAAAGGCTGAAATCCAATAACGCCAACCGACCTATGCAAGTCCTCCACATACGCATCATGTGAAACTGTGAAAGATAAATCAAGCTCACCCAACAGCCCAACTATCGTTAACAATGTTTAAAGATAAGGATTATTCTGTAGAAAGTCAAATATAGAAAAGTAGACCATGTATTAATACCCACTTGGCCACTAATAATAAGTATGATGCTCATGCAAGTAATAGTGAAAGGTCTTTAAAGTGATCACAAGTTCACAACGACAACACCATATCCAATCCCGCCTGGGTGGGGTACGAGAGAGGTAGAATGCAAACAGATCCTACCCAGGATAAACCCGAAAGTAGGGAGACTACTTCTAGGAAGACCTCCGGCAAGTGTAAGTGTGCGGGTGAGAGTGTAGGGAGACTACTTCCAGGAAGACCTCCGGCAAGTGTAAGTGTACGGGTGAGAGTGCTCAGATATATGTGCATGCGTGAAAGTGAGCAATAACAAGGTCATCAAAGTGATCAAACAATTATAATTGTAATTTAAGGAATATATTTGTTTTGGATATTTTCGTATAAACTTTTAATAACACTTAAAATGTTGTATCTTTTCAACATCATAAGTCTCAATTTCCTATTTGGATGTAGCATTTCTCAAAATGTTGTATCTTTTCAACATCATAGCTCTCATTTCTTATATTTATTGAGCAAATCTCATTTATTCAAGTTAATTATTACAGGGTTATCATTTGAACCAATTATCGGAGCAATATCAGCAGGAAACACAATAATCCTAAAGCCTTCAGAGCTAGCCCCAACATGTTCTTTGGTTCTTGCTAAAACCATTCGTGACTACCTTGATAACACGGCTATAAAGGTTGTCGAAGGTGGACCTTACGTTGGTGATAGGCTTCTTCAACATAAATTTGACAAAATTTTCTACACAGGTGCAATATACATAGTTTCTTAACCTTATACGGAGTATGTATATATGTTTTTTTTTAACTATTTATATAACAGCGTAAGCATGTGTCCTGTGGTATAGGGGGACCAAGAGTGGGTCAAATTGTTATGACGGCAGCTGCAAAAAATCTAACTCCTGTGACTTTAGAGTTGGGTGGAAAATGCCCTGCTGTGGTTGATTCAATCTCTAGTTCTTGGGACAAAAAGGTTCAACTTAGTTTCTTATTTTTTATAAGATCCAATTTACTTGTTTTGAAGTACATTGAGCAAACCTACAGATTTTTTGTATTTTTACAACAGATTGCAGTGAAAAGAATTATCTGGGGTAAATTTGGAGCATGTGGCGGACAAGCTTGTATTGCAATCGATTATATTCTCACTCAGAAGAAATTTGCACCAATATTGGTGAGAAAACAAATTTGCTATGCCGAAACTTTTTATTCATAATAGTTTGTTATGACACTAATAATCACCCCGGAATCATTTGGAATGTCTTTAAGGTGGAGCTATTGACGAAATACATCAGGAAAACATTTGGAGACAATCCAATGCAAACTAATAGCATTGCTAAGATAATAAACAAGAAACAATTTTCAAGAGTGAAAGAGCTTCTAGATGAACCTAGTGTCAAATCTTCAATTGTTTATGGTGGTTCTTCAAATGAGGAAAATCTGTAAGTAATACAGAGTGCCTTTTTATTGATTTTTTCTATTAGCCTAGACTCAAGAATTAACTACTTTTGAACCGCTGTAGATTCATTGAGCCGACTATATTGCTTGATCCCCCACTTGATGCTGCGATCATGACAGAAGAAATATTTGGACCATTACTTCCAATTATCACGGTAAGAGGGCCACTCTTCTCTTTATCCACTATAAGTTGTGTATGATATCACTATCAATATTTATAAGGTAATAAATTAATATGTTTTATGCTCGGAGTAAAACTACATACTAAAACTTATAGATGATTCTTGACCATGTGAGTTGTGGATGCAGTTAGAGAATATTGAAGATAGCATTAACTTTATAAGGGCAAGGCCGAAACCACTTGCTATTTATGGCTTCACAAATAATGAAAAGCTTCAAAAAAAGATGATATGTGAAACCTCATCAGGAAGTATTACCTTCAATGATGCCATCATTCAGGTAATTCTGCAATAACTTATATACCTAGTGTTCGTTACAATATAGGATCAAAGATGAATAGTCGGTTTTCATTGTCCCTTACACAATAAAGTATAACAAACCTTACTGTTCGTTTTTTTAATAAAAATAATGCAGTATGTAGCTGATACATTACCATTTGGAGGAGTTGGTGGAAGTGGGTTTGGAAGGTACCATGGAAAATTTTCGTTCGAAGATTTTAGTCATCAGAAGGCGGTGATGTTTAGAGGATATCTCATTGATTTTGGATTCAGATATCCTCCATGGAATAACAAGAAGTTACAGCTTCTTAAATCTGGCTTACGATACGATTACATTACACTTGTTTTCATCAAGTTAGGCTTGAAAAGTAAAGCTTGATTAACTTTTAAAGTTCAAAATATGTTTATCATACTTAAAAGATTCTCAAAATAATATCAGGTATTATTTATACGTAACTAAAATAGCATCACCTTTTAAGTTATTTAATAAGTTGTATATTGTGGAAAAAAAATGTTCAAGTAAACAAATGGGCCTAGCAGTTATGCAATTGTTATATTTGTGTATGTGAAATAAAAAAACATGTAATTTGAATGTTGTTATTTCCTTGCATTGGTCTTAGAATTTATGAAGCATGTTATTTGTTATGCATGAGATATTTCTTCTAACAAACCACTATTTTGGGAAGCATGAACTATCGTTAGGGGTTGTGTGCCCTTCTAAAGGTTGATAATAATCAGCAATTTCAAATTGGTATATTCAACTTGTTTTAATTCATGAGATACGAAGTAGTAATACAACTAAGAAATTCGGGCATCATGCTTATATTGTTAAAGAATTGAAATCTGTGACCTCTCAGATTTTGGCCCAGAAACAACTAGGGGCTTTTAAACAGTGTACTTGTACTCTTTTTCTCAATTTCTTCCAAAATAAATTGGGTAAACTGCAACAAATGCCCCTAACGTTTTTAAAAAATGCAAATATGGTCCTCATACGAAAAAAAAATGCAAAAAATGTACGCGACAAGGTTTCGATTTGCAAATAATGCCCCATGTGCGTTACTGTTCATGCAAAAATGGTTTTTTCGCTAACGCTCGTTAGAAAATCCCATTAAATGCCGTGTTAAATGACTATTTTACCCTCCTTTCCTTCTATAATCGCAATTCGACCATTTTCCTCTTTCCCGCCAATCACAACCAGATGTCTCAAGCACTTATAACCCCTGATTCACAAACACTATTTCTGAAATACAAATCACACATAATCGATTATACTTTTCCAATACGAAATGGACAAATCCGATAAGTTGAAGAACCCCATCTGTCCCTGCAACAACCATCACCTAAGCCGTGATAGAACCCCCACCTTGGATAACCTCCATTCATCACACAGCCCTGAAATGGAGGTTAGGATAATACCCGGTCCTGCTGGCATTGTTCAATTGGCTAAGCGCCGTAAACAAGCAGGTGTTCGCGAAGGTGGCCAGGAGTGTGTAATTTTGACACAAGAGTATATTAGGAAAGTTGTTGAGGATGTGGGTGAGGATGAGGATTTTACACTTGGGCCATGGCTTAGCGCGGTTGAGTTTGTGAATGCTAATGGGGGGTTGTGTTTGGATGTTTAGGTGATATCAAGAGCTTTATCAATAATGGTAAAGTTGATCAAGTTGTTGCTATAATCAAGATGTGTACTCCAAATGCCCTTGGCGACCTTACAGTAACTCTCAAAGATCTCTCAGGTTTAATGCCTGGTGCAATACATCACAAAATCATTAATGAGGAGGGGGGTTATGGAAAGGATATTCATGTAGGAGCTGTTGTGATTGTTCATAACGTTTTAGTGTTTTCTCCTAATCGATCACACCATTCACTCCATTATCTTAACATTACAAAGAAAAACTTAGTTAAGGTTTTCCACAAGGATACACTTTATGGGAATGGGAGTGGGGTAGCTGGTCGGGGAATGTTAGACGAAGAAGAAATAATGAAATTGTTAGAAGAAGAAGAACGGGCTGAGCAAGAGTGGCGGGATGGTGGATATCTTATTGAGCAACAGGAACATGAAATGAGGAAAGACCAAGAAGCCTTGTTACAAACACTAGAAGAAGAAGAAGCAAGGGCTAAACAAGAGGAGGAGGAGAGACTTAGGAAAGAACGTGAGGAAGCTTGGGAACTTGGGTTGAATGGCCATGTATCTGATTCATTTTCCGATTCCGAGGAGGAGAGATTTAGGATAGAACCAGAGGAAGATTGGGAACTTGGGTGGTGTGGGTATGTATCGGATTCATTTACCGATATCGATTAAGTTGTAACAAATGTCTATGTTGACTTTTAGAAGTCAAAGTACTGCTGCTTATGCAAAATGCTGTTCCAAACATCAACAAGTTAAAACGTCTTTAAATGCTATTAATCGAAGCATATAACACAAACACAAACATATTATGCATAAGAAATTGGGTGCAATAAGATACTATTGATAGGGGTGAAGCATCACTAAACATTTAACCCATATGTGATACTTCAAGTTACATAATATCGTTTGACAATGTACCAAAAAAAATTAACCCATCACAATACCTCTACACACCCTTTGGTGTATCCGAAACAGAGGTAATATAGTTCAAGTTACATTAGTGAAATAACAAACATAATATTACAACCAAATTAAACTGTTTTTGTTACTACACATTACATAATCCCAAAAGATGATCCCATTTGTCAAACTTCAAAACCTTCTACTTGATTAACCAACAAGTGATCAACTATACCTGCACAATCAAATTAAGCAATGTAATGAGGTTAGTATAATATGCAATGCAATGTATCCAAAAAAGTATGTAGAACCGTAGAGGGGGGGGGGGTGAATACGGTTTCTTCGGCTAAAAAAAAAANCTTAAGCCAAAGAGAACACCAAGTGGTTGTACAATAATCCAACAACCACTAACACAACCAAAGTATATAAAGCAAGTAAGAACACAACGATATATACTGGTTTGGGATGGGGGGTTTATACCATCCGTACGTCCAGTTGCGAATCCGCGACTCCGATACTATTCATTAGTATAATCCTTTCGGTGGATTACAAACCGTTACAATTCACTCCACCGATATTCCCTAATATCGATGCTCACAAAGAAGGAGTTACTCACCAACGGTATTCCGCCCTCGGAAACCACCCAAAAGAATCTCATGATTCGACTTTACCTAAGTGTCACAAAGACAACTACCAAACTTCCACCCGGAAGTATCAAACCACAACTAGATCCCCATTGATCTAGGCTTAGTCACAAAGACACAAGACTTCCCGTACAAACGAATGAACGAATAAGATTGTTTGTTTTAACAATCAAGCCCTAACCTAACCTAGAGACTCGATTGTAATAGAAAGGGTATAAGAAGAAGACCCTAGACACAATCACAAGAGTGGATTAAGTTCTTGTGATTCTTCCCTTGCAAGGAGATGTGTTCTTTCAAAGATGTTATATGAAAATCAAGAACACAAGATTAGAGATAGAGAGATTAGAGAGAGAGATTAGAGATAAAGAGTGTAGAGAGAAAGAATAATGGCAAGGGGAGGGGGTGAGGAATACAAGAGGCAACGGTTGGGTATTTATAGGCCAAGACCCACTTGGGAATTTACCGAGGCTGGCGCGCTGCCCAAGCGTCAACGCGTGGGTGACGCGCCAGAACCTCTGTAACATTTTTCCCAAAATTGGGTGTTGGTCTTTTAATCCTAAGCCTTGCTAAACCCCAATTGTCCTTTTCACACTAACCTTAACTTAATCAATTAAGGTTTACAACTCAAATAGTCCAATTTGAAAAACATTTGTGAGTAGTTTAAGAGAAAACAAATTAACCAAGGTATAAGAGATAGAAAGGTATTTGGAAAGGGTGTAAATGTAATTCCTCAATGGCATAATTAAGAAGAGGAATATGCCATGGTATATTCAAAGGAAGGGTTAAAGTGTAATTGTGGTTAGAGTTAAGGGTTTGAAGGTCTTAGAGGATAACATGGTTAAGGTAGCAGGGTTCATTGAAAGATAACATGGTTGGGTTGAGAGGTTTAAGTGGATCATGTTGGTTAGGTTAAGAGTTCACCAGGTTTGGGTTACAAAGGATTTCCAAAGGGAATATGCTTTGCTTGGGAGAAAGGGTTTACAGGTATGAAAGTTAGGGTAGAATGTGTAAGTTTCGGAAAGAAGGTTTTGTGAGTGGAAGTGTGTGTTTTGAATGTAAGTGGGGTTATGTGAGTAGTTCGTGAAATTNTGAAAGGAATATTGTGTGGGAGTTTGTATGAGGGGGACAAAAGGTACAAAAGGGTGATGTGTGTAAGGGAATATATGTAAGGGAATATGTAAGAGTGTATGGGGAAGAGGTAATAGTGGTTTAGGGTTTGAGAAAGGTGGTTTTGGGTTTGATGGTTTTGAGTTTAATGGTTTTGTATTTGATGGTATTGGGTTTGATGGTTTTGTAGGAAATGGTTTTGGTTTAAATGGTTTTGGTGTAGGTGGTTTTGGGTTAAGTGGTAATTTGTTGAAAAAGATAATTAAGAAAATATTAAGAATGAAATAAAGAAAAGATTAGTAAATAATCTAATTGTCATTAAGAAGAAAGAAATTTGACAATTAAGATTATAGGTTGAGAAAAATCATAAGTTACTTATATATCCAAGTAACAATACGTCGAGAATCCATAGTTTCATATCTCGTGACTTTCCACGACTCGACGTTCTCAACTAACACCTTGGTGCAAACAAGTCAAGTGCTTTGCCGATATGTAAAGCATAACTCAAGTGGGAAAGGATGCATTTACGCAAAAGTGACCTTTGACTTCGTTTGATCAATAAGGGAGTAAACCCGTTACGTGGTTAGAGAAGACGTAAGTACGGGATATGAGCATATGGATGCTTTCACGTGTTTTTACGTGAAATATATAAGCTCCCTAAGTTTAGAAAGGCCTTGGCTAGAGGTAAGTGTTAGAAAACTTGAGTTGGCATTTTCCCAAAGTGGGTGCTTTAAAAATAGGATCTCTCTAATCTCAAAACTCGTTTCGAGTGTTCTCAATTAAGCACATAACATATTCATACCTGAATTGAAAGATCCACATTTGTCGGGTAAGGGGAAGACCGACTTTGAAAATTCGCCAAATTCCATACAGTCCCCTAGCGCGTCCCCGGCGCGTCAGCGCGCCGGCAGCGCGCCAGCAGCAGACATGGAATTTTTGCGAATTAGGCTACCGTTTGATGTTTTAAGTGTTTCGAAGGTTTATTTGTCATTATCAAAACATTAGGAGATCTTGATCATGTTGCCTCAACAATCTCCCCCTTTTTGATGATGACAAATAAAATCCGAAAGCAAATAAAACTTACAAACGTAGCGAAGACAAGCGCGCCTTTGGTGAAGCTTTGCGTCTTGACCTTGCCTTGTAAATTTGGTGAAGTCCTTTGCTTGCTCTTGAGCTTGACCTTCACTCTTGCTTTCTTTCTCCCCCTTTTGTCGAATCAAAAAGGCGGGACATCCATGTGAATGGGTAAAGTAGCTTGTTCCATAGCACCCGAGCGTGCTCCCCCTTGAACATAGCTCCCCCTTGTTTCAAGGCGGGGATCCATGGGTCAAGAGCCTCATCTTTGCGGTGGCCTAGCTACATGAAAACAACACAACAACATGCAACAAACAAGAAATACTCACATGTGAAAGACCAAAATGGGTTAGGTTACCATTTGGATACTTGCAACATGGGTTAGTTCACATCATGAGAATATATATTCCATTTAAGATGTGTTATTGTTTGTATTTTACTCTCATAACATTAATAGACCAAGAGATGAGCATGAGCAATAAGCATGGTACATAGAGATATCATACACATAGAGGCACATATAACATAAAACATTTTATTCCATGATAGATAATTGGTGAACAAGATTAGATTAGAACACCATAGAGCTAACAATAAACTCACTAACACATGCAACAAGCAAGGACTTAAATGTCAAGAGAGTCCATTGTGAAGCCATTCTCCATTGGAGACACATCATCAACCTCAATCATTCTTGATGTGTTATTGGGATATTTGTTTTTGATGTAATTGAAGATGTGTGTCATGAGTCTAGCATATGGAAGTGGCTCATTATTGTTACCCAATCCTTCCATTCGTTTTGCAATGAAGTATGCAAAGTTAAATGGAGTGTTGGTCATAATGTAATAAAGCATGTACCCGAAAACAATGGGTACCTTCTCTTGTGCCTTCACTTCAACAAAAACATTTTTCATCAAGACATCCACCCATGGCATCAATTTATGAAGAAGTTGAGATTTGTTCCAATCTTCGAATGGAGCTCCTTCACAATGAAAATCAGGTTGAAGAATGGTGTTTTGAATGAGGACGGCGTGAATTGGAGCCTCTAGAGCATAAGTACTAGGGTGATAGTATTTGATGTTCATGAAGTCCTTGGTCTTGGTGGATCTTATGTAGAAAAAGTTTCCACTAGAGCACACATTCAACACTTTTCCCAATTTTCTTAAGTTCCAAAAGTACCCATGCCCGTACATGGAGAAGTTGAACGAGAGTGAGGTGCGGTCAAGATAAAACCTAGCATAAAATTCTTGCAAGTGCCTAGGGTAAATCTCAACGGAGAGATCATGAATTAGAGAGAAGGCATTGGCTTTGATAAATGGTTTTCTTATATCGGTGACACACATGAAGTTTTTGTCGCACACATGGCCTTCACAAAACTCACGGTACTCGTAAGGCTCATAAACATTAGTTTCATTTGACTCATCTAGACGCTTCATGAAAAACTTAGTTGCCATTTTAAGAGGTGAAAGGTATATAAGAAGAGGTGTTGATGGTGGACAACCATGATACTAAGCATTCCTTATATAGGGATTTAACATGAGTTAGGTATGGTGTAGGGAATACTAGTTTTCAAAGAGTAATTATCATAAGTACTAAGATTCTCAAAGAGTAGTACTAGATATGGTGATTTGATAGAAGGAAATGCATGGGGAAGACAATTATCCTTAGATGATATGAAAGATTATGGTTGGATTAGTTATGGGCTTGGTTAGGTTTGAATGATCTAGTTGCACATAATTTCATATATAAAAACTTTAAGAGTGCAATGCAAGACCGAAATCTACAAGGTGAGATTTGATAGATATCCAATTACTTTTAAGTGCATGTGTGCCTAGACTAAATTTGTAACATCTATACAAGTTACTACCTAGTAACAAGTCATGACATAAAAGGGATTCCTAAGTGAGTAAATAACCCCATGTATTACCCACCCCTAGATATATGTAACCATGCATAGCGAAAACCTATATGATGTAAAGCCAATAACAAACAACAACATTTTCAATATCTTGAGAATCAAGTTAATTTCAATACCTATCACGTCTTTCACATAGTTTCTTAGCACCTAGTTTAGCCAAGCTTTAAGAGTTTGGTAAAGATCAAGAGAGCATTATCTTTAATAAACATGAAGCAAATAACATGTTAGCAATATGCATGAGATCAACTAGCATTATGGCAAATGGGCACATAAACAACTAATATTAAAACATATGTTTGCATGTGGATCATGTCTTAATGTTATTCACTTATATGCCTACTTGTCATGATGATAAATTATGTTCACTTGTCGTAATGATTAATTGATGATATCTCGTGATTCGACTTACCACATAGCATCCATCTTACAATCAATTGATCATTCAAACAAGTGAGCTAAGCATATCATCATAAGTAGCAAATGTTACATAATCATGAAGAACTAAGCACTAGAAGGCATGAAATCATTTATCACAAAGAAAATCACTCAAGTGAGACATGCAACTATCAATATGAAGGCTAAAATGATGTTCTTAATAGTTGGTAAATAAAAGCTTGTGACATTTCCTCCTAGATGTTTGATAGTATTATTGTTGGTTTGATATTTCTCTTGATTTGAAACAACTTGTTTTTGTTTTAAGTTCCAAAAATCTCAATTCTTTGTTGGTAGTTTTGGTTGAAATTAGATGATCAAGTAACCCAAATTAGCTCTTAGAATTATGCATGCATAATAGATCCCATTATACTTGATTGTGTATAGATTCTTTATCATCCTTTTGGAATTTAAATGATTCTAATTTCACACAATATAGATCCTTCATCTTGTCATGCATGTACCAAGTGTAAGTATTTTTATGCAAGACATCCTAAGAGTGTAGTTGTTTGTGCATAGAAATCAAGTGTATATTTTATTATTAGATACACAAACTGGATCCTATAAACCATCAAAACATGTATAGAAAGTCAATATACCATGTATGATAAATATCCTGTTTATAGTTTATTGTGTAGTGGGTCGAAATTGAAAAACCTTGTTTGTATTTCCTTCCATGCCTTCACATAAGTCCTAGTCACATAAACACATATGCTCTAAGAGCACACAAAAGCACCTAACAAATGACCAACTAGACAACTTACTTCAATTTGAAAGATTGTCTTCCTATTTCTAATTATATGTTGACTTGTTTTATGTTTAGAAAGACTTAATAGGGTTCCACTGGAGTGTGTAAAGCAAGTTTTAAGACTTATAGACACTAAACGAAAGTTTTTCAAAAATTTTGCAAAACTTTACCGAGGCTGGCGCGTCACCTGCGCGTCGACGCGCCACCAACGCGCCAGGAGCAGACCCTAACTTACTCTCAACATATAGATCTCCTTTTTCTCTTTCCGTGGCCTTTTGAATCAACTAAATCGGAGTTCGGATGAAGAAATTATGATCAAAATACTAAAGCAACTTCTAAAACTTAATTTCTTCTTTTGGGTTTAGTTGTTGATTGTTTTTAGATGTTCTTAATGACCTAAGACTTAGATTATGATGTGTTCAAGTTATGCAAGGTTTAAGCACATAACTATATTTCCTAAACACATAGTATTTTTGACAACTAACATATAAGGCACATAAAGATTCATAAGCATAAAGAAAAACTTAGCTCGACTTTAGTGGATGATGACCACAAGATAAAGATTCACCATTGATGCTTAGACAATCGATGACCTTTCCTCAAAGATTACTTATGTACACCATCATGATCCTTATGAAGTAAACAATCTTCTACTACGTCATGTGCTTGGAACAACCACTTACAACAATCTAATAGATCGGTCCAAGCCTATACCTAACAAACATATAACTCAAAAACTTGGTCCCCAATGTTTGTTGGGTCCATTGTGGTTAGTATAAAGCATTCCCAAGTTTAACATCCTTGGGTCTTGAAGTAAGACGCTAAGTGTTTCAAGACCATACCTTGAGAACATTGACCAATGATTATTTTGAAAATTACTTTGGTGTTGAAAACTTGGTATATTGTTTTGATAAATGTTTGGTCTAAAATTTCTTTAGTTTGGGTAGGAGTTGTCTCTCCTTTGAGATGAGTTATATGGTTGATGATGAGAAGACCTCCGGTTGTTGAATGAACATTTTCTCTTTTGAAATGAAGGTCGTTTGTGTAAGTTAGGTGTTGGTAGAAGTGGTCTTTGGTCGACTCGAGTTTTAGTGTAACCAAGTCCATTACTTGAAGCCGGTTTGTAAAATTGTTTTATAGTTTTATGATTTGTAATGGGTGTTTGAGTACAGCGAGTGTTTGAAAAATGAGTTTGAGGAATTACGGATTTTGACTTTACATGTTTACTTTCTTTTACAAACATGATTGGTTTGCTTTGACTCGTATGAGTATTTAAAAATCCAAGATCTTCCTTGTCTTGAGACAATTTTTGTTTACTCAACATATTATTTAAAATGACACTACTCTTATTGAATTTTGAAAAACTTAAAGCTTTATCTTGAAGATTAGATAAGTTGTTTTCCAAAAGAGTCAACCTCATGTGTAAGTTTTTCACAACTTAAGCAAGATTCAACCAACTCTTTGGCTCTTGCAACTTTTATTCCCTCAACTTCAAGTTCAAGTTCCTTTGCTCTATTAGCAAGTTTATTTGTTTCTTGTTGCAAAATACGCTTCTCTCTAAGTAAAGCTTTTATCTCTTTAATCCAATTTTTATTCATTTCTATGAGTTCCAAATTATTATTTTGTAACTATTAGCATTTAATGTTTTGTTTGAACTAAAGGGCTTTAGATGTACCCTCTTGGATTTTGTTTCTATATGACTGTTGCGTCCTTCTTCGGTAAGATCACGTCTTCACTATCGCTCCAGTACATTAACCAAATTTTCGATCATTCTGATAGGGTATCATAACCCTTGTACTTTCCCCAAATGATCTAAGGTTTCTTGAGCATGGACTCTATATCAACTTTTTCAAAAAATTACGTAAGGATTCTTAATATTTTTGAAAAAGAAGTTTTCTAACTTTAAAAGACTCTCGGGGAAGGTTGTTAACTCCTCAATTGAGTATATGCTCTGATCCAATTCTAGAACCGTAGAGGGGGGAGGTGAATACGGTTTCTTCGCTTTTTAATTAAAAAAAAAAAAAAAAACAAAGAAAAAAAACTTAAGCAAAAGAAGCACCCAGTGGTTGTACATATCAACAACCCTAACAACAGAAGTATTAAGAAGTAACAAACGTATATCTGGTTTGGATGGGGGGGTTTTATACATCCGTAACTCAGGTTGCGTCGGACTCCCGATACCTATTCTTAGTATAATCTTTCGGTGATTACAAACCGTTAAATCACTCCACCGATATTCCCTAATTCGAATGCTCACAAAAGGAGTTACACCTCACACGGTTCCGACCTCGGAACCACCCAAAAGAATCCATCGATTACTTTTACCTAAGTGTCCACAAAGACAATTACAACTTTCCAACCGAAGTATAACACAACTAGTCCATTGATTAGGTTAGTCCAAAGAACAGAGACTTCCGTACAAGAATGCACGAATAGATTGTTTGTTTTAAAATCAAGCCTAACTAACTAAGAGACCCTGATGTAAATAGAAGCGGGTAAGAGAAGACCTAGACACAATCATCATGTGGATTAAGTTCTTGTGTTCTTCCCTTGCAGGAGATGTGTTCTTTCAAAGATGTTATAGAAAATAAGAAACAAGATTAGAGATAGAGAGATTAGAGAGCGAGATTAGAGATAAAGGTGTAGAGAGAAGAATAATGGAAGGGGTGGAGGATAAAGAGGAAGGTTGGGATTCTATAGTGCAACAAGCCAAACTTGGGAAACCCATTTACCGAGGCTCGGCGCGTGCCCACGGTCACCGTGGGTGACCGCCAGAACTCTGTAATATTTTTCCCAAACTGGGTGTTGGTCTTTTATATACATAACCTTGCTACACCCCATATTGTACTTCACACTAAACTTAATTAATAATCTAAGGTTTACAAACTCATAGCAATTTTGAAAAACTTTTGTGAGTAGTTAAAGAGAACAATTACCAAGGGTATAGATAGAAAAGTAATTTGGAAAGGTGTAAATGTAATTTCACATGGCTAATTAAGAAGAGAATATGCCATGGTATATTCCACAATGGAAGGGTTAAGTGTAATTGTGGTTACGAAGTTAAAGGGTTTAGAAGGTTTAGAGGATAACAATGGTTAAGTAAGAAAGGTTAGTTAGAAGTACATGGTCTGGGTTGAGAGGTTTATCGTGATCATGTTGGTAAGGTTAAGTTAACTAAGGTTGGGTTACAAAGATATTCAAAGGGAATATGCTTTTGCTTGGAGAGAAAAGGGTTACCGGTATGAAAGTATACGGGTAGAATTGTGTAAGTGTGTGGAAAGATTTGTGAGGGAAGTGTGTGTATTTGATGTAATTGGTATGTGCGTAGTGTGTGAATTTGATTGTAGTGTGGTGTAAGTTTGAATTGTGTGGGGTATGTGAGATATGTGTAAGAGTGTTGTAAGAGGGTCGGCGATGTGATGTGTACTTTAGTGTGTGTATGGGTGTGAGTACGTGTGTGTATTCTTGAATGAGCTGTGTGGGGTTGTGAAGAGTTATTTGTATAGATGTGACTGTAATCATATATTAGGTATGATGTTGTATATGAGAGTATAAGGGATGAAATGTGGAAGTGTGTGTAAAGGTTAGTATGTGATTAAGTGTCCTGTGAATTTGATGTAAGTGTGTGTTGAGAAGTGAAGAATATTTGTGGGGTTTGTGTGAGGGGACAAAAGTTACAAAAGGTGATGTGTGTAAGGAAATATGTAACGAGTGTATGGGGAAGCCAGGTAATAGTGGGTTTAGGGTTTGAGAGAATGTGGTTTGTTTGATGGTTTTGAGTTAATGGTGTTTGTGTTTGATGGTATTGGTTTGATGGTTGTAGTAAATGTTTTGGTTTAAGGTTTTGGGTGTAGTGGTTTTGGGTTAAGTGGTAATTTGTTGAAAAAGATAATTAAGAAAATATTAAGAATGAAATAAAGAAAAGATTAGTAAATAATCTAATTGTCATTAAGAAGAAAGAAATTTGACAATTAAGATTATAGGTTAAGAAAAATCATAAGTTACTTATATATCCAAGTAACAATACGTCGAGAATCCTTAGTTTCATATCTCGTGACTTTCCACGACTCGAAGTTCTCAACTAACACCTTGGTGCAAACAAGTCAAGTGCTTTGCCGATATGTAAAGCATAACTCAAGTGGGAGAGGATGCATTTACGCAAAAGTGACCTTTGACTTCGTTTGACCAATAAGGGAGTAAACCCGTTACGTGATTAGAGAAGACGTAAGTACGGGATATGAGCATATGGATGCTTTCACGTGTTGTTAAGTGAAATATATAAGCTCCCTAAGTTTAGAAAGGCCTTGGCTAGAGGCAAGTGTTAGAAAACTTGAGTTGGCGTTTTCCCAAAGTGGGTGCTTTAAAAATAGGATCTCTCTAATCTCAAAACTCGTTTCGAGTGTTCTCAATTAAGCACATAACATATTCATACCTGAATTGAAAGATCCACATTTGTCGGGTAAGGGGAAGACCGACTTTGAAAATTCGCCAAATTCCATACAGTCCCCTGGCGCGTCCCCGGCGCGTCAGCGCGCCGGCAGTGCGCCAACAGCAGACATGGAATTTTTGCGAATTAAGCTACCGTTTGATGTTTTAAGTGTTTCGAAGGTTTATTTGTCATTATCAAAACATTAGGAGATCTTGATCATGTTGCCTCAACAAAGTATGATAAACAATTCATTAGACTAACCTAGTCAAAATAACACCACTTTGTTTCCCAAAGAATTTGGTGCCCTTAGACCCAACACGCAATTAGTGATTTTAACATCACTTCTTGGTCTCACAAGACCCGCACTTGTAACACCTGATGTCTTCTTCATATAACCACCCTCTCTAATGACAATTCCACCTAACCATAGGGACGATTCCACTGTACACTTCAGCATTGAGAATGATACGAGGTATAAAACGAGTTCTTGTATGTAGTGCAGGTCGTTACTCGAGAAGCAATATATTATGGGCTAGTCGACAATAGATTTGAAACTTTATTGGTGAACTGTGTTCTTCCTTATGCTCAGCTTTACATCTATAACATGTATTGTGAAGTATATCTTCAACAGAAGCTTTCAGGATTTGAAAAACTGAATCGACTACAAATTATTGTTGTTGAAAAGTTGTACTATAATAACTGTGGAAAACTAGAAGGGGGGTTGAATAGTTTACCGCTTTTTAATTTAATTATCTTTTACAAATTACCCGTTTTAGTTAAAGATATATTGTGACGTTTTGCTTTATTATATGAATGGAAGTACTTTGAAGAACTCAAAGATAATATATAATCACAACACAATATATATGTAAANNNNAAGGCGGAACAAATTGCTTACATTTAACGAAATTATTGCACTAACGGGTATAACGCTATGAGACTCGAGTGGGAAGTACGAATATATTTTAACGATCTTTGCTAAAGTAGGGATTCTCACATGACAAGGTGACCGATAATATCTTAGCATCTTTATGATATAAACAATCAACTTTATTTTCGAAGTCTTTAATATACGTCAATACTTGTGCTCTATTCTTATTAATACATTATAATATCCATGGTTTTATTTCTTTATATTGAACGTTAATATGATTATATGCAATTCTAATTAATATTTTCTTTATTCTGTGCTAATTAATACTTGAAATTTATCGAATCTAAAAGACTAATAGATCCTAGCTAAGACCAAAAATGACAGCGAACTAATACCATTTATACCTTGTCAATCAAGTATACATTCCATAAAAGAATGGCATCGTGAATCATGAGATCCAGTAACACCTGATATGTCTAGACTACATTTAAGTTGAGTGACTTAAATTAGATGTTGTCACATCAAGCATATTCAATGTATGCCTTAAATACCTTAACTGCTACAAATATAGACAAACCCAGTACTTGCTAGCTATCCCTCATAAACCAATAGATATCTACTGCACGATATTTACACGTCCTAAAAATAATGCTCTTACCACTATATCTTAACATGAATATCTTTCAATGCTATTTAGAATGAACATTTGTGTGGTTCCGCCTCTGCATCAAGTTTCACAGATCAACGATAATAAAGTTATCCGTCTATTGACTAAGTCCAGAATTAATGTGACATTGTCAGCAAAAATAAGAAGGATTGCAATGATTTGAATGGGGTTTGGTTGTGTCCACAATAAATGTGTAATAAGTTCATCATATTTTTAGTACATTTGTGGAATGATTTGCATCATGTTGAATATATTGTGGTCATGTCACATCTCAATTAATAACATGGTTTATTGCATTATGTGTTTTGACTTCCTTTGGCATTTACACTTTGCATGGATAGAACTCTTCATAAGTCAATGTGCGGCTATGTGATTGTGACTGCATCTGTTTTGTAGATTTACTTTGTGTGCAAGGTGGAGTTCAGCAGACTGGCGGAACCGCTGAGTTCAACGGCGGAACCTGTAGTTCGCCGTGTCCGCCAGAGCTGACATTTTATGGCAGATAATAATAAGTCAACTTGCAAAGAAAATTCTTACATTGAGCAAAATAATCCACATATCCTCACTCAACGAACGCAGGACATTTTGACTGTGTGATATCGTATGTAAGAAAAGTCTACAAGTCAATGAAGAAGTTAAAGTTTCAAACAAGAAGTTGCAGACTTGTTTAACTTAGTCTAGTATAAGCTTTGGTAGTTTATACTTCATATGTTATTGTGTCAATGAATCGGTTTGTATTTTAGGCCTCAAAATACGTAGTTAATGGAGTTGTTGTACCTCTTGTAAAGAACAACGGGAGTGGTTTCCTTGGTATAAGAAACTCGACATCTAGCCTTGTGTCGGTAAAGGGAATTTAGGCGACGTAGGTTGGTTCTACCTTGAACTAGAACCGGTATTTTAGCCTTAGTACGGATAAGTGTAAAGCGACGTGACAAGGTTTCTCCACGAGAAGGAGGTTTTGTTGATAGTGCTTGAAAGCTCTCGAGTTGGACACTCGGGGCGTGGACCGTAGGGGCAAGGACAAAGTGAGGTCCTTGTAGCCGAACCCACGAAAAAATCGTTGTGTTTGATCGTTTAATAACATCTTTACTTACATCTTTACTAGATTATGATTGGATGAGAAAGGATTAGATGATACCTCAAGAGCTTCAAGTGTAGAGAGACAAGTGGCTTCTCCATGTGAGTGAACCCTATCTTCACCATTTCTCCATGTAATTCCAACGAGTGCGAACTCTTGATTATTGCATCTTTCTTGTTCATTGTGTTTTCTAAGTTGCCTTGTCGACACAATGGCTTTATCTTCTACTCCTTCTCTTTTATCAACAATCACATCTTGATCACTAGTTTGGCTTTTAAAGACTTCATCTTCAAGATCTAGTACATTGGTTTCTTCATTGGAGATGTCTTTAATAAAATCAAGAAACTCTTCATATCTGTCAAGATCTTCAATTAACTTTTCAAAAGATAATTGTCCCAATCTTCTAGTTTCTTCAACCTCCGCCTCTTCGAGTAACCAATTCTTGGATAAAGTATGGACAAATTTATCAATATGATTTTTGCTATCATAGCTTGGATCTAGCAAGATTAAGCTTGAAGTAATAGCATTGAATCTCTTTAAACCACTATCAATAGTTTCATCATTTGAGATAGAGAATTCTTCATATTGTTGAATGAGAGAATCTATCTTGTTGTCTTTGACTTGTGTGGTATCATGATGAACAAAAAGGAGTAAGTCCCAAATCTCCTTTGCGGTCTTACACAAGCACACCCTCTCCAGCTCCCTTTGAGGTAATGCATCATAGATCATCACTTTGGCTTTATCATTCTTGTCCACCTTCTTTTTTTCTTTATCATCCAAATCCAAATATGACTTATACATTATTAACCTTGTTTCAAGGTTTTGTACCGTGAAAACAAAGTCACCATTCTCGATGATATACCATAGATCAATATCCTTAGACTTTACATAACTCTCAAAAAGGATTTTCCAAAAACGAAATCCTTCGTATTCAAATGGAGGTGGAATTTCCATTGAACGCCCCTCTTTATAGTTCTCTTGAGCCATGGATCTATACTCAACTTTACCAAAAATCTTAGTTAGGATTTTAGATTTTTGGGAAAGAAGTTTTTGATTTAAAACGACTTCTCGGGAAGGTTTTAACACTCAAAATCTTGAGTATTCCGCTCTGATACCAATTGTAGAACCGTAGAGGGGGGGTGAATACGGTTTCTTCGGCTTTTTAGATGTTTTTCTAAAAAAAAACTTTAAGCCAAAGAGAACACCAAGTGGTTGTACAATAATCCAACAACCACTAACACAACCAAAGTATATAAAACAAGTAAGAACAAAACGATATATACTGGTTCGGGATGGGGGGTTTATACCATCCGTACGTCCAGTTGCGAATCCGCGACTCCGATACTATTCACTAGTATAATCCTTTCGGTGGATTACAAACCGTTACAATTCACTCCACCGATATTCCCTAATATCGATGCTCACAAAGAAGGAGTTACTCACTAACGGTATTCCGCCCTCGGAAACCACCCAAAAGAA